>PVIA01008813.1:7398-67640 GCA_004024845.1 Tonatia bakeri | reverse complement strand
CCCAATCAAGCCCTCCCACCCCCCTTCCCTACCTCCCTCCCATTACCACCCTCCCCCTATCTTTTATCCATGTGTCCTTTAACTTTAATCCTATAAACCCCTCCTCCTCTCCCCCGAAATCCCTCTTCTCTCTCCTCTGGTCACTCTCCACCTGTCCTCAAATGCAGTGTCTTTGACTATACCCTTTGCAGGCTACTTTTGACACATTCCATCAAATACCTTCTCCACATACTGTACACATCATTTCTTGTGTTTCAATTGCATTTTTACCTTTCTTGAAATAATAAAGCATGATGCACCAAAAATGTTGCGTATTTTCTTCCGTCTTCAACGTTAAAATAGCTACACAAAAATTCACCAATTTTGACAAGTTTTTTTTAAATGCATGCTGATATGACACCCGTCGTGATACGATCTAACAAAATTGTTTTGAATCAAGTTAAAGACAATTAAACACTACTAGAGCCATCTGATGGAAGAAAACAATCTTTTCAGCTAAACCGTACATTCAACCACGTCTTCTGAGGGGAGAATTTAGTCCTTTTATGTGTAAAGTAATTATGGATAGGTTATGTACTAATTGCCATTTTATTGTTTTCTGTTTGCTTTTTGTAATTGTTCCTTTCTTGCTCTCTTTTCTTCTATATTGATGGCATTAATGGTTTCTTTACATTTATTTTTCTTATTTTTGTGTATCTGTTATAGGTTTTCAGTTTGTGGTTACCATAAGATTCATATTTAACAGGTTATGTTCATAGCAGTCTATTTTAAGTTCATTGTCATTTGAGTTCAAATGCATTCTGAAAGCACATTTTTTGCTCATCCCCCTCACATTTATGTTTTACATCATGTGTGTGGTCCTTAGTTTATTCCTGTGGCTACACATGTTATTACTTACTTTTGTCTTTTAACTTTAACTTTTTTCTTTGCAGTTTGTTCATCTGTAAACAGGACAATGTGACAAAAAATGAAGGTCATTTTAGTTTGGGTGAAAATAAAATGATTGTCTTATTTTGGTTTTTCCCAGATACAGATCCTGAGACAAAGATTTGAATACAAATAGTCTACTTTGGGAGATGATATCAGGAAAAACTGGTAGAGGAATAGGGAAGGCAGCTTATAAAGGCTGCATTGTCAGGTGAGTCACTACTGTGGCTTCAGAGCTGTCCCACCCAAAGCACAGGAGCCAGGGTACTTGTATCCCAAGTTCCCTCAGTCATTGGTTAAGGGTTGCTTTGAAGAGGTGTTCCTCCTCGAGCATGTCTGGCCTGCCTCACACAGGTGGGAGTGGAGTCTGCACTATAATGGTAATACCTGAGAGCATATAGTTGGGGTACTCACAGGCTCTGCTACAAAGTCAAAAAGTAAATGCTCAATAAATGTAGGACAGGCAAATTTGGACTATATAAAATCCAGACACACAGATTTATAGGTGGTTAACAATCAGACTCAAAGTGTATGCATCCAGACGTGAGCATAGATGGGTGTCATTCTGAGGGTATCAGCATTCATGAGCGGTTCAGTACCTTTTCATCAGACTTAAACACGGTCTGTTTTTGTTAGCTACACTGATGGATATGGTAAATACATTAGATGAAAATCAAACTTCAGGAGAGGAATAACATGAAACAAAGAACTCTGATAAACAGCATATCAGTAAGAATAAATGTCTTGCACTTAAGTTTTAAAATATTGATTCATATGTTTTGCACAGAGAAAAACTGGAGTAATTGTCATTCTCATGAAAAATACTGAAGGGTTTCAGTAGACTGTACATTCAATATGAGCCAGTAGTGCCATGTGTCTTCTCAAAAAGTTAAAATAGTCTGAGATTACATTAATAAAAATTGACTCTCCAGGTTAAGGCCCTACTACCCCAGTTGCATTCTGAGGTCCAGTTGTAATGCTGGCACACAGTAACTTTTTGCCCTTAGCAAGTTTCTTAATGTGTCTGAGACTCATGATCTAGAAACATGAAAATTAATACAGATTTTCTTTATTATAGTGAAAGTCTTCACTGTAGTGAAGTTACTAAGTTCCGGTTTAGTCTCTGGGCTTTAAAATAGGAATAGAAAGGTAGAGTGAATATAGACGAGATAAAGAGTAAAGAAACGATACAGAAATAAAATTATGGGGCTATAAGATAGCAATATCTGCCCTGGCTGGCTTAGCTCAGTAGATCGAGCGCAGGCTCTGAACCAAAGCATCGCAGGTTCGATTCCCAGTTAGGGCACATGCCTGGGTTGCAGGCCACAGCCCTCAGCAACTGCACATTGATATTTCTCTCTCTTTCTCTCTCTCTCCCTCCCTATCCTCTCTAAAAATAAATAAATAAAATCTTAAAAAAGATAGCAATATCTGAAAAGTAGACAAATGGGTACTTTTTTCTTTCTTCTTGGTCTTAACATATGTTAAAGTGTTAAGCATATGTATGTCTTGACAGTGTTAAGAACAAAACAGTTAGTATGAGTTATTTAACTCCAAAAGGATGGGTAAAAGGTCTAATGGACTCAAATTTCAGCAAGAAACTACAGCCTCCCTTTTATAAAGGTATTAAACATCAAAACAGGAACTTCCAATTCTGGTCACAATGGAATATTAGGTATTGTAATATTATTTTCCTGCTATAAACATCTATATAACAGGACAAAATATGTGGGGCAACTATCTTCAGCTATTGGAAAACAGGATAGACAGGTGTTTGTGGATAAAATGAAAAGGCATAAGGTAAACTCAGACCATATCTTGGCTTTATGCCTGGGGGCACCTTACAAGTTCTGGTGCAGGGAACTAGATCCTGGAGAGCAGAGGAAACAGAGTTTGTGTCCAGGGCTTCTGGGATTGCTGGAATTTGTGGAGTAGGGTGCTGGAGAGGAAGGATCTCCTTTAGTCTTTGGCCAAATGCTGAACTGTGTATGAAAATGGTAAGACTCCATGACACCAATTAATTATTGGGGGTATGTGAGTCAGAGGAAGTCTCATGGTCTGGGAAATATCACAGTTCCAACCACCAGAATGGAGAGAGATGATACCTTAGGCATTTAGTTGGGGCATGAAAAAAACTGTAATATAGGAGCTGGGCTGCTCTAGCTCTAGAATAAGAGCTACTCTTGACCCGCACTAGCAAAGCCTAAATCCAGACCTTGATAGTACCAGTTTAAGGCTCAAGTAAATTAAATGCCTGGACATTTTAGCTACAATGTCCAGCATGTAATATAAAATTACAAGACATAAAAAAGCCACAAAATGTGACCCATAATCAGAAGAAAAAAGGTTGATAGAAATGAATTCAGAGTTGCCATGACCCGTATGGCTCAGTTGGTTGGGCATTGTCCTGCAAAATGAAAGGTCCCAGTTTGATTCCTGGTCAGGGCATGTGCCTGGGTTGTGTGTTTGGTCCCTGGTTGGGGCAGGTACTAGAGGCAACCAATTGATGTTTCTCTTGCATCAATGTGTCTCTCCTTTCTTCCTCCCTTCCCCTCTCTCTAAAAATAAATAAATAGAATATTGTTTAAAAGACAAATTAACTCAGGGTTGACACAAACGTTGGCATTAGTCCATGAAGATATTAAAACAGCTATTGTAAATATGTTGTAGGATTTAAAGTAATGTGAACAAATGTGTGACCTTGACAGAGAAATGGAAACAATTTAAAAGGCAAATGAAAATTCCAGAAGTGAAAGATGAAATATACCAAAAGGAAAAAGTCACTGGATGGGCTTAATATCATATTGGACACTGAAAATGAAAAGATCATTGAATTTGAAGGCAAGTCAATAATTCAGAAAGAAAAGACTGAAAAAAAACCAACCCCAAAACACTAGTGTTTCAGGTGATGCAACTGGAGCTTATTTGGAAATGAAAGGCCCTGAAATAGCCAAAACGATCTTTTTTTAAAAATCAGTACAGAGATCTTTTATTTTTTCACGCTTATCTTGCCACGGATTCCTAGGGAACGGGCTCCAGCAGCTCCCGCTCCTTCCCATTGGTTCTCACACAGGGCACTTCTCTGGGCGGAGCAGGCTGACGCCTCAGCTGAACCCAGGTGCCTTTCTCTTTGGCGTCCTTCTCCTTCTGATCATTTTCCTTCACATGTTTCAGGACGCTGTCGTGGCTCTTCAAGTGCTTTATATGCTCAATATGTGCATTGACTCTCTTGGCAAGAATCATGCCCTTGTCTGTTTACAACAATGCCCACTGCATGCTGGGTGACCATGGAGACTCTTCCGGTTCTGCCGTGGGAACATCCGTGGGGCATTCCTTTTGAACACTGCCCATTCCCTTGATGCCTACAATATCATCTTTCTTGTAGATTCGCATGTATGTGGCCAAAGGAGCAAATCCCTGTTTTCTAAAAGGCCTCTCCTCTTTCCACTTGTGTCAGTCATTTTGGCAAATTACTGGAAGATGGAGGTTCTGGCCAAAAAGCAAAACAATCTTGAAAAAGAAAAATAGAAAATTTACATTACCAGATATCAAAATTTACTATAAAGCTATAATAATCAAGACCATATAAGGATGGACAAGTATACGAGTGGAACACAACAGTGAATTCAGAAATAAGTCCATATATATGGGGCAATTGATCTTCCACAAAGCACCAAAGCAAGTCATGGTGATGGAACAACTGATACTGAAGAAAAATGTGACCCGTCTTTCACAGCATACACAAAAAACAATTAGAGATGAATCAGGGAGCTAAACATGAAGTGAAGGCAGTGAGACTTCTGAAAGGCAGTATAGGAGGATATTTTTGCAAACTTTGGGTAGGTGCTTTTGCACAGGATGTAAAGGACTTACTGTAAATGATGCATTTAATAAGTTGGACTTCTAACAATTCAAAAATTTCTTCTCATCGAAAGAGCCTTTAAAGAAATGACTGGTCAAGCCACACAGTGAGATAAAATACTTGGCAAAACATATCTTTGACAAGAACTTTTATTCAAAATACAGGGTCTGGCAGAATGAACACCGCTTTAGTGGGGTTGGTAGGGCAATAATCTGGGTATAATAATTTATAGTTTTAATGTGAACATTCCACCTAAAATGTCATATGATGTGCTTGAGTATGATAGTTTTATATTACAGAATTACAAGCTTATGATGTTGTAATAAAACATTTTGTAATAAAGGATGTTATTTGTGCTGGACCCTGCATATAAAGTTCTCCTGCAACCCAATAATAAAAACAATTAAAATTGTACAAAATAGTTGAATAGACATCACAAAGAAAGAATATAAATGCAAATAAACACATAAAAAATCCTCAGCATCATTGGGCACTAGAAAATATGAATCATAATCACAGTGAGGTACCACTGCACACCCACTGAAAAGGCTAAAATTAAAACCCGGACAACACCAACTGCTGGTGAGGATGTGGAGCACTGGGAACTCTTGAGCATTGCTGACGGGGTTGTAAAATGATGCAGTCACTTTGGGAAATTGCTTAGCAGTTTCTTATAAAGTTAAGTATTTACCTACCCTATGACCTGCCAATTCCATTCCCAGTATTTATGCAAAAGGAAGGAAAACATATGTCTACAATATAACTTGTACAGGAATGTCCATCACAGCCTTAGCCATAAAAATCTAAAACTGGAACAATGCATGTATCACTCAACATCAAAAAGAATAATTAAAATGTTATTTATTCAACAGAATACCTATATATCGATGAAAAAGAATGAACCGCTGATATAGTTAACATGGGTTAATCTCAAACACATTTTGCTTCATGAAAGAAGCATTACATAAAAAGTACATACTGTGTGATTTCAATTATATGAAGTGCTGAAACAGGTAAAACTAGTGTACATTTTTTTTTAAAAAAAGAATGGCTTTATGGTGGGATGGGTTTGGAGGCACTGACTGGGAATATTAGGGAACTCACTAGGTCATGGAAGAATGCTATGTCTTGAGAGAGATTTAATAAGATAGAAAAAGCTATTTAAAAAGCAAACAAACACCAAAACAGGCTTCCAGAAAACTGGTAGAAGTTGCTTTTCTAGGAATGTTAAGTGACTAAAATCCTTATCACAACCTGTGCCCAGGAGGTGGAGCTTGCTAGAAGGCAGCAGCAGGTGACAAGTGATGATGATGACCTTCTGCTTTTCCTCTGGGTTAAGCCTTCGGGTCCCTCTGTGACTGTGTGTGACCAAATATATGAGGGCCAAGACATGAGAGACAAATATCTAGTAATTCAGAAACCAGGGACCCCTCTTGACGACTCACTCAGTGGGGTCAGGAGATAAATAAAACCCTGGGAGAAAGAACATCCTTATTTTATCAGGTGACCTGCTGCCAAAGAAATATTCTTTGGAACACTCCAAGAACTAAAGAGGTGATATGGCAAATCACATGAAGGTTAAGTCACAAGATCATGCTAGTCCAGAAGTCCACAAGATCATGTTAGTTCATTGACATTTACTGGGGGGGGGGGGGGGGGGGGGGCGCCCCCCGCAGGGCTCCCCCTACTGCTAGAGATGAGAATAAGTCTACCAAGATGTGATATGTTTAGGGAGGAAAGGTGGCTGATCTCTCAAAGGAGAAGGGCCAGGAACCTGTTCCTCAGTGGGCTTTTATTTGGTTTAATTTGCATAGGAATACAGGGCGTGTATGTAATGCTCATCAATCACTGTCAGGCAGTAATGATCAAACAACAGATAACTTTCAAAGAACTCTGAGGACTTATTTTGAGTCAGGGTCAGATAGATAAAGGGCCATAAAACTTTGGGGAAACAAACTCATTTCACGCTTGGACCCTTATCATTTAAATTGAGGGTATTAGCAAAGTAGGTTTCATAGGATTTTATGCATTGTTTCTTAGGCGTGATCACCCCAGGGGACCTGCCGTTTCCAGCGTGGGGCCGCACCCACCTCCAGCATTGTTTCAGGCTTAAGTCAGGCAGAGAAAGTAAGGCAGCCAAGAGATTAGGAGACTTCTTGCAGACAGAACGAGGACTCCAGCTATAAGTCAAAGCCAAGGAGCAAAGGTCCATCACCCCCTTTTTCTATAGCCCCCCAAGTCCTTCCCTGAGCACCCCTTTGTGACCATGCCTGTCTTAGGTCATCCCTCCTTTGAGGAATCTTACCCGTCATTGCCTAACTAGTCATCTGCCCGGGGCCAAGCAGAGTGAAGTAAAAGGGGGCAGAGGCAGTGCCCCTACCAGGGAGATAAGCTTTGTCTCCCTAGTGGCTTATGGTCCCAAGGTCTTTTTACTCAGCCTTAGCCATGAGGGATTATAGCTTCTGAAACTAGGCAGGGCGGTTCCCAACAATTTACCACAAACCCACACATGTTAATCATCCTTTGGAGTCTGTCCCAGTTGTTTTGCCAGAGTTGCTGAAATAAAGGAGCTAGTGTTCAGTCCTCTCGTGGGTCCTCGCTTAGCACGAGTGTCACCAGCGGTGAGGGAGCCAAGAGCTGGCGATGGGAAAGGGCAAGAGAAATGTGTTAATATCCCGGATGGAATCCTCCTGTCCCAGGTAGGACAGTCATCTGGGGATTGAGCTTTTGGTGTCCCTGTATTACTGCCTGCTAAGTGATGGCCCCCGGGGCCCACTTCCTCAGACTTCGGAGGCTGAGGGGAGAGACTCTGCCCCTTAGGCAAAGGTCAGGAGCCTGGAAGGCCACAGGACAGCTGACGTCTTGGTTTTGGACAGTGCGAAGGGCCGACGTCCCGGCTTCAGGAACACAGTGCGTCCTGAGAACATGGCTGTGCAGGCCCCAGAGAGAACAGCTTGGCCCATGTAGGCCCAGACCTCTTACCTGTGGCTGTGGTCCTCTAGCTCACCCCAGGTTGACTTCTGGTGTGCTTTATAAATTAGGATTAGCCAAGTCCCAGCAAGGAGTCTGTGATGATGGCAGTGTTGGCACCACGTCACCTGTTTGTTAAGCACTTCCCCTGCGTCCAGCCCTGAAAACAGCCGATAGGCCTCACCACTGATTCCTAAAGTTGGAGTTGTCTTTCTGGGGTCACTCAGGAGCTTGTAGTCCTACCCCAGGGCAAGGAAGTAACTAAGTGGTCTAAATCAGCTCAATCAAATGTGACTGGTCAACAGATCCCTGGAAAGATTCTGAAAAATACAAATTCAGTGTCCCATCCAAGCGTATCTTGATGCGATAGGCATGAAATAAGGACTTGCAATTCATTTGGAGGGAGTGCATTGTTTGGCTTATTTTTATTTTATTTTTAACCTATCCGGGAGGTCTTAAAGCCAGTTAATATATTTAGTTACTGGTGGATAAGCCAGAGCATACTCATCCTAAGATGCAAAACAATTGGTTTTTTCTTCCCTGAAACTCTCCATTAACATGAAGGCCTCCTCACTACAAAAAGGGGGGGAAAGCCCAAAATTTTACCTAATGTGTCTTTTTTTCATTATGTTATCTCCTCTCAGAGTGACTGTTATTATGCAAATATGACTCGAAGAATATTGAGGTCTCCAACACATTAACATAGGTAGATCTTTCCTCTGGTTTCCATGGGCAACCACGGGGTGCACAGAAAGGTGGAAGGTAAAGAGGGAAAAACACACTAAGCCAAGAAAGCATTGAGGTCCTCACCTACTTCACAGTCTGCTCAAGACCTATGAGGACAGGCTACAGGATTATAATTTTATGTCAACCAATAGCGTGGATCAGGGGCAGATGTACCAGGTGGCGTGGATAAGGGACCACAGAGGAACTAACAGTATTCATCCCACTTTGCTAAAACTCCTAGCAAAACAGGGGAAGCCAGAGCCTTGCCAAACTTCAGCCCCAACCTTGCTGACTTTTTTTTGTACAGTTTTTGCGGGGGTCTGACTTTGAAAGTGAGTGACCCAGCATCCCTGTGACAGACCTGGGGAGTCCTGGAGTCGTCACTCCCCATGATCATGGGTGGTTTGCCTTACGGTTGCTTGGCTTCCAAGCAAGCGGGGAAGGATGTGGACAGGGAAAGAGATGGGCGGTTAAGATGCTAATGCTGGCAAAGTGGGGGAGGGAAAACAATAACTGTAAGTAACCGAGCTTCCTAACTAACACAATCAGCTGAGTTCAGCAAAACCAACCGTTATTTCATACTCTGGCGTGACCTCACTGTGACAGCAGGTGCACACACTCGTGCACATGGCTTGCACTCTCTTCACCCTCCCTTGGTGGCCTGTGCGATTAGGGGAAAATACAGAAGAAGAAATTAAAATACAGTGCAAGGTTCTTTAGAAGTGATCCACTGTGAAAAGAGCCCCGAGGGCTCAGGTTGTAAGGTGGACAGCCTAGCAAATTGAATAGAATACTAGGTCAGAGGAAACTGGCTTTCCTTTTCCGCAGAGCATTCACTCTGCAGAATCTTCAGATCAGAGTAAGGGCAACTCCCCAATTTAGTCTGTGAGCCTCCCGCACCGTGACCCTGATCTACTTTCCCACACTTCACTCCCTGCTTAACAAGTGCTGTCTGATTCACTCAGACTAAAGTTCACACTTTTCCTGAATGTGCTTGTAACTCCCCCATCTAAAAGGAGAAACCGTAGCTTCCCCCACCTCCATCTCACTCTGTCCAGATCGACCCCTCCTTCAAGGCCCACCTCACATGCCGCCTCTTCCTGAGGGTTGAGCCTTTCGATGTAGTTGCGTCTGGCTTTGCTCCTTCCCCCCGCTGCCTTGGTATCTTGTTGGCATCTCCTCCGCCCCGGCCCTCGCTGTGTTCTCTATCATATTGTGACGAGTAGCTTCTGGTGACTTCTTGGATGGCAGCCTGGTTGTCTTCCCACTCCACACAGTACCTACCATGACGCTCTTTGAACAGAGAACCCTGGACATGTGACAAGAACATCGAAGCCTGGAGCTCCAACTTTGCCACGTGTGTTAGTTATCCAGGGCCAGGCGTTTGTGAGGTCTGATGGCCAAACTGTAACAGGTATGTGCAGGCTGCGTCGACCTGCGCAGACAGATGCCAGTGGGACAGATGGCACACCCGTGGTGCCTCCGCCGTCTGTAGCACAGCACAGCCCCTGCCCGCCTCACGGGCCTGCTGTGAGAGTCAGCTGAGATCACTGGGGCGGGGGGCAGGGACAGGACTCTGTAACGTGAAGCTTATGCAGCCATACATCTGGGTGGTTCGGGGCGTTCCCGGGACTCGTTCAGAGCGGGCCCTCAGCAGCTGGCCGGGGAGCAGCTGGCCAGGCAACCAGGCCCTGCACATGGAGAACTCTCCGAAACAAACCATCAGACCCCACAGAGAGTCAGGATGTCAGCTTCCTCAAGCACCATCCCTTACGTTTTCAAAAGTCCTAAAAATGTCAGATTCTCAGTAGATAAGTTTTGGAAGATCTAATCAAAACCAGAAGCCTAGAAAAAGCTTTGTGAACTTGAAGCTTTTCTCACTCGAGGACACCATGTTCCACCGCACGATGCCCTTGCAGCTCGGGATTCCTGAGGGTGTCCAGGCGTCCCTGATCGCCGCGGTGTGTCAAGGGGCTACTCTGTCTCTGTGCCTGGAATCAAATGCCTCCGACTTAACACAGGTCGAAGTAAGAGTCTACATCTCAGTTTTTGCTTTGTCCTTATAGATTCTTGTCTCTCTCTCTTTTTTCTTCCTTTCTTAAAAACTATTGATTTCTTTCTTCACCATCAGCACCCTGTCTCCCCTCACATCCTTGGGTCCTGGGAACACACATCCTTAGCTATTTCTTCCTTCCAAACATGTCTCACTCTTTCCTCATAGTGAGTGTGCAGCGCCTGTGCTGTGTGTTGATGGCGGCTGGTCGATGGCTGTTCTGTGCTGTGATGCCAGTGGCGGAAACAGCCCCATGTAGCGTGTGTGGCAGGGGGCTGGGGACTGCAGGGAACCAGGGCAGACAGACACAGCCTTCTCCTCATCCCTGAAAAGATAAACAGTAGGAACAATAAAATGACAATAAATACACATCTATCAATAACTGAATCTAAAAAACAAAGTGAACAAGCAGAACAGAAGCAGACTCACAGCCAGAGAGAACATTTTGACGGCTCCCCGAGGGGAGGGAGGTTTGGAGGCTGAGTGAGCAGGGTGAAGGGATTGGAAGCACAGACTGGCTGTTACACAAGAGTGGCAGGGATGTGCAGTGCAGCAGAGGGAATGGAGTCGGCGATATTCTAATGACTATGCGTGGTATCGGACGGGTGCGAGATTTATCAGGGTGATCACTTAGTAGGTTATGTAATGTCTCATCACTAGGGTGTGCACCTGAAACTTGCATAATATTGTATGTCAACTGTAACTTTTTTAAAAGGCCATGCAGGACTTTCATAGACTTGGAATGCTAAAGTAAGCAGGACAATAATTTGCAGTCCCTTCCTGCCACCTCCTAGCTGTGGGACCACAGATGAGTTATTTTACTTCTCGTGAGCCTGGTCCTCCATGTGTGAAACAGAGAAAGATCTACCAAGCAGAGCTGTGGTAAAATTAGGGAGAATGTCTGTGACGCGGCCTCGCCCGTGTCTGGCCCACGGCATGCTCCACAGAGGGTGGCGGGTATTGTCCGTGTTCTCATTTAGCCCGTAGGCTGCCCTCAGAGCCCCTCAAGTGCTGAGCAAAGCTCGCACCTCCCATCTGTGCAACTCTCAGAACGAGCAGCAGCGGGATGTGGTGGGCAGGGCAGGGCTCAAGTCCAAAAACCAGACCTCGAGTCCCAGCACTCTCTCATCAGACGTGTGGCTTAGGCTGGTCACGTCACCTCACCTCCGTTTCCTTACTGGTAAGATGATAATACTCACCCCACAGGGCTGTCTCGAGGCCCAAATGAGCTCCCATGCAAGGAGAGGGGGGTCAGTGGGAAGGCACTAATGAATGTACACTTCTAGGGAGTGAGGGTTTCGTGCGCCCACACGACCACTGCCAGGCCGGCAGCCTAGATACTGGGGACCCACAGGTCAACCAGAAGTCACAGTGGTTTAGACCCAGTTCAAGAGCTTGTTCTCCCCTAAGATATGAAAGCTCCTTCTTAACTTGACCGATCTCCTGATGATCCCTCTGCTGGGAGGGCTGGGGCAGGACGTGGTCAAGCTCTCATTCTGCAGACAAGCAAGTTGAGGCTAGGACGCAACCAGAGCTATCCCAGGGCTGGGCGGTCTGAGTTCGAACCCCAGGGCTGCCACTCAGCTGAGCTCGGGAAAGTTACCTCACCCTGTTTTTGCCTCAGTTTCTTTATAGCAGATGACAGTTATCCCACCTCCATCATACAGTGAATGGACGTAAAGACCCTCTCTGGTGCACCGCAAACACTCCGGGGATGTCCCCACACAGAGAGCCACAGGGAGAGACAGAGGAGAGAGGGTCAAGCTGACCTTTGAATAGGGTGCATGTCTTCAGCCAGATGCTACATTTCCTCCAGCACCTGACATTTCTCCTGGCTCTTCCATGTCCCCGTTGGCACCAATATGGTGAGTTTCCGCACACATTTGGGCTTTTCTGTAAGACGGTGACAATGCACCAATTCATGACGTAGGGTGTTTGGAGACATTCTTATTTGGCTCTTGGCTCCTGAGTAGAGGACACTTTCTTCTTCTCTTCGGATGGTAAGAGATGCCTCACGCCACTGTGAAGTTCTCATTTTCACGGTCGCTCCCCAGGTCCTACGCAGATTTCTCTCCAGCACCTCAGTAAACTCTAAGAGATCCTTCCATCTTCAAGGTCCGAGGGGAGGGCACACTTAAAACCCAGGACTGGAAGGAAGTGTGGATGGCCTTGTCTGACTCTGCTGTGGAGTAGGACCACACGTCAGGGTAGGCCCAGTGCAGCCTCAGCAGCGCGGGCAGTGTGACACACAGCAGTGGGCGGCCACTCCTCGAGTTGTGGTTGTAGCCACTGTCTCAGGAAACACCGGTCCCACCTGGACCAGCTGAAGACCAACAGGAGCACAGAGAGAAGCAAGGGTGTTCCAGATCCAGCAAGAGAAGTAAGGACCATTCACTGTTGTAGTACGTCACGGTGTACTAAGCACTTTTCTGTATTTAATCAAGTGTACTCTGATCCGAAGTGCCACTAAAGAGGGGGAGAGACCTGCAGAATAACTTCTGATTTTGAAAGACTTTGCTCAGGGACTTTGGTCACACATGGTGATACCATGCTGTTTTCGGAGCAGGACAGTTCGCTGCAGAGAATTAGAAGCCGAGAACAGTTTGTGTGGTGAAAGCCCACGGGCGGCAGGACCGTGCGCGCTGTATGGCTGCTGTGCGGCGCGCCGTACCCCATTGCTTGGGTCCCGCTCTGCGCTGGACCGAGGTGATCCGGGCACGGACGTCTGCTAGGGGGAAGCCACACAGAGAGGAAGACTCTCCAAGCAGCCTGCGTTTGAGGCTGACCGGTCTCTGCAAGGCCTTGTGTTATTTCCCTCGGTGAGTCTTTGGGAAGTTCCTTGAGCGGCTCCTACTGCACAGTCTGTCAGCAAATATGCAGAAAAGGCCCGAGTTGAACAGATAAGAGTGAAACGATGGGCATGTTCTGCAGTGAGCAGGGAAACAGGGCTGCCCCAGATTTTCCTCCCCGTTCTGTTTGCGTTTCTTTCCCTTTGGGTCTGCTCCCTCTTTGCTGGCCTCTCTCCCGGCCACCTGCTGGCAGCTCCCCTCTCTTCTGTGCCCTGCCGCCCGTTAGCCCCTGCCAGCACATTCTGATGGAGAACGATCACTGTGCGTGAGCCTAGTAGGCCGAATCACCAAAGAATCCAATCCCAGCTTAACTACTGCCACTCCAGATGGTTGTTCCCAGGGAGTTTGATGGGCCCCAGGAGAGCAGCCACCCTGGGGGTTCAATGGGCACTGCCATCCCACAGTGGCTCTGAGAGTTTGAGGTCAGCACTGTCGCAGAGTCAGGTCATGGTCTGCCCGGGACCTGTCGTGCCTCCTTCGTCCTCTGTCTTGTAGTGCCAGCCGCCTGCGTGCCCAACCCCACCCCCAGAACTGTATCCAGTTTGCAGAACTGAAGAGGACAGCTGCCCTCGTGACTTCTCTGCCCCCTGATTCTTCAGACGTGACAGGTCTAGTCCAGATGGCTGTCCCCAAGGAAGGCTGGCAATCGTGCTCAGCAGAGGCAACGCAGCTAAAAGCTTTTTTTCACGTTAGGCAACTCATGCGCTTGATTAGACATTTATAGATTGCAGTCGCTCATCCAAAAAATCTAGGTCATCCTTTACACAGAGCTTCGTGCTTGTGAAGAAACACCCTGCCCGGGGAGGGGTGTTGCTGCTGCTGCTGGTCTGGCTGTGGGAGTGGAGTGCCCGCTGCAAGAGGAGGGGCCCGCATGGCAGGTGGGGGCTGGGGTCTCTCGAGGGTCTTGGTGTTTTCACCCACACAGCCCCCAGCACACAGGCTCTCTGGCTTCAAGTTGTCCTAGCTAATTGGTGCCAATACTAGCTGCCTGTGATAATGTCATGAAAAGTGATGGTTTTAAGGGCCCAGATCTCCAGAGAGATCATTAGAGTGTATGCACCATGACCCCAGTGAGAAGGGTGAAGAGGCTGGTCTGTCAGGGTGGAGGGCTTCTTGGGGAGAAAAAGAAAAGTGCATAGGAGGTTCAGCTTTGTTGCACGGGTGGCTGAAAGTTCTGGCTCTTCCCTGCATAACTAGTCTTTACCACGCTCATCTCCTGGTCCCTAAGGAGAGGCAGGTGCCAGGGAAAGAGCCCTGGGCTGGCAGCCAGATGGCCATTCCCGTTCAGGGGCCTCCACTCCCCAGCCCCAAGCCCACAGCCAAAGCACAATACTTTGGTCTCCCCATCTGTGGAATGGAGCCCACAGGCCCTGCTGCCGCGCAGCAGTGTGCACCTCGTGTGTCTAACACGGGCGATTCTGTTTGTGGAGCCCACGTGCCACACACAGTGTGCTGCTGCCATCTGCTCTCGCCTCGGCGGACGGTGGTTCTCCGGGGCTGGCTGGCTTTGGGGACTGTTTGTGTGCATGCGTCTAGGTGCCATGCCCTCAAAACGCCTGCCCCTCCTCCCCTCCGCTGTCCAGACCCAGCAGGCCCGTGACTCAGTAGCAGTGGAACAAAGGGAGGATGCCCAGGTCCTTCTCCCTCACCAAGTGTCTCCCTCGGTTGGCCTCTCTGGGATGGGAGTCAAGGGAGGCCTGGTTAGACCAAATCCCCTTTACACAGGGGTTGATTAGCCAGGTTCTCCCCTCCTCCGCCTCCCTGGCCTTGACTGGCATCACACCCCAGGGGTTGAGGAGAGGGAGAGAAGAGGCGAGCCTGCCCAGCCCCTTCTCCACTTGGAAACTGTGTAAAGACCTGTTGCAGAAGTTTGAAGCTGCAGGTCCCAGTTCCACCGAGGTTTGTGTGCTGTCCACACCATGGTGTACCCTGGCCATGAATAAATAAATAATTAAAAGGTAATTATAACCAAGATACTCAGAGCCCCTGGACACTGTACTGGGCCAAGGAAGAGAAAATGTTCTGTACACATACACGTCCTCACTCACATGGCAGCTCCACACCCTCGACCTGGGTGTGACACCCCATGGGGTCCCTGGGGGAATGCGGGCCGGGCTGAGTCTATAAGGAACTGGGAGCTTCCCTTCTCCCAGATCTCAGTTCACATTGACGTTTTCGTCCTTGGGTTCGAGCACTAACCGCTCTGAGAAGCCGCTGTTGTGGTGCAGATGTCCTGAAAGGATTCACCCTTGGGGTCCTTCTGCCCACCAGAGGAACGGGCTGATGTGGGTGAGCTCCTCTGTCAGTCCCAGGCAAGGCCCAGGGGCGTGAGGTTAGGGTGAGGTGAAGAGCACAGTGGTTCAGGGGCGCCTGGCAGCAAGGACCCAGGTAGGAGGAACACAACAGGAAGCTGCACAAGCACCACATTTTTTACCTCAGTTCTGCTGCTGGGACGCACCTGGATGGACACCTGACTATGAGCGTCTCTCCCCGTCTCCACATTTGGTACCTCCACATTGGTGGCTTGGAACTGGCCATAGTGGGAGTATTGAACCCCAGAAATCTGCCAGCGCTACAAATCAGGGTCCCCTTCACCCACCCCCAGGAGGGCTGTTCTTTAATCTCTTCCCTGCGCACCATGACAGCAACCAGACCAACTCCCACACTTGCTCTGTGAAGTGACGCTCCATTCTTAGCAAAACTGTCACTTTTTCCTGATTGTTCTCTTCCCCCATCTTGAGGGGCTGGGGACAAAAACGAGGTCAAGGTGGTGCCTACCCCATGGTTTATGCTGCTCAGAGGTAGAAGCTATGAGAGTTCTAAGTATGTATCACCGTGTTCTTTTTTCACTTGCATTTTCCGCATCTGTTTGCAACTGTCGACACTGAAAACCAGACAAAGCAAACAACAAACTAGGGACCTTATTTTCAGTTTGGAAATGTTTCTGCACTCTCCAACCAGGATTTAATGAATGCTGTAGTCTTGCTGCCAAGTAGCTTTAGTTGCTTTGGAACATTGGTCGAATTGTGAGACCTTGAGGACCACCTCGTGTGGGGGGGGGGTGCAGAGAGAGGGAGAGAGAGAGAGAGAGAGAATCTGTTAGGTTTTTCCTGGAGCCAGTCTTCTCACTTATGGAGACATTGACCTCCATTGGCCACTTTGGCCTGGCCCTCGGCTCCAGATCCAGTGCTGCCCGCATGGGTTTCTGACACGCATTTCCCCATCCCATTTTCTGGTCCCTGGTTTCGAGACTTCTGTTATTTTGTGTTATGCCTCCTATGCTGACAGCCTGCCTACCCTCAATATACCAATTTCCGGCATTGTGCCTTTGGTACACTCAAAATCCCTCACATGTCAAGAGATTTCCATGGAAACCAAAACAAAGGAGAAGAAAAGACTCTGTTCTAGGGTTTCTCTGGTGTGCAACATGCTTTATGTCCTTTCTGCAGAGAGCCGCCGCCACCTGATCCCCTGGATGAGCCTCCACTGCAGAACAGCCACCCCTCCTGTCGTCAGTACGAAGCCACGCCAGGCTCGCAGCCTATGCAAGGCTGCTGCCACAGGGTTCCCATCATCAGGGAGCCGTTTGTCGCTGTCATGGGCAAATAGCTTATGTAGGATTAAGCCACAGAAGGGGGGAAAAAAGAGTATGCAGGCTGATTTAGAGGAAGAGGGCTGGTCCATAAGGCCTCTTGAATCTTGAAGATCTGGGTCACTGCACCACGGACATCAGATGCTTCCTGAACCACCACACCAGGAAGCATCTGGACTTGACTGCTCGTCAGCGTGGACTCCGTGGCTTCACTCTCACATTCGTCGCCTGGTGTATTGTGTGCGTGTCTTATTCCCCAACTAGACTGTGAGCGCCTCGTGGCAGGATTTTTAAATGGCTCCTCAGATCTCCTTGAGGACCTAGGGCAGTGCCTGGCACAGGGTAGATCAATTATCAATATTGGCTAATTGTGTCCACAACTGTTTTTGATTGAAGTAGAATGAAAACTTACTTTATAGAATAGTTAGGGAGCTGTAGCCTCTCATTGGAAGGTTCCATGCAGAGGCCAGACAGCCACTTACCTGTGACACTTTCAGGAGGGGTATGTGTTGGATGGAAGGGTGAGGCAGATGTCCACAGTCTCTTCCACCCCAAGAGTCTGTTCCAGAAGTGTAGCTGTTGCCACCCCAACTCTAACCGTGGAAGGTGCTTGCTGCCTCACAGGCAAGGACTCTCTGGGAGCCACAGGACTTTCCCGTTTGTTCTGTGGAGCCAATGGCCCGCCAGCAGGGCGATCTTTGGAGAGTGCAGTTCTCTGGCAGCCAGTGTACCCCAAGTCAAGTGACAAAGATGAGATGACCTTCTGTACCCCACTGAGGTTTCAACCCTTTTTGACAAGTCTTCCCAGAAGTGTAGGGAGAAGCAGGTGGTAATGAGAAAATCTGCACATTTACTTATTAGAATTTTTAGTATGACACCCTGCATTTTTAAAAAGCTTTAAGATGCAAACAAAATGAAATTATGCATTGCAATATTTAAATCAGCTTACAGCAATGACATCAAAATATCAAAATCCAACAGCCTGGAAGGCAGATTCCCTTTGACTTTCAAAGGCAGGCTGTTTCCCTCAAATAGGAAGAAGTGCTTTCTCTGGGAGGTGAGGTCTGGAAGGGAATGCATCCTTGATGATGTCATGTGAGGGTTGGAGGTCCTGTAGGGGTGGAAGGTCATGTAGGGGTGGACGATGGTGGGAATGAGGTCAAGTGAGTAAGCCAAGACACTCTCCTAGTGGAAACAGAGAGCCAAGAAGGGATTTCTGGCCCCAGGGGCAGAGGAGCTTCTTCCGCCACCCTGCCTCTGCCTCCCTTTGCCCAGTGGATCCTCCCACCATGGCCGTGTGGATTGCCGGCCCCTGCTGTGCAGAGAGCATGTGGGCAGGAGGGGGTGCGGGGTAAACGGAGTGTGAACATGATTGTGAATCTTAGACATGGCACCCTTCTTACCTTAAAGGTAACTTTAATGATCAGTATCAATTAACCAAGGCTTATAAGAGATTTTCACACACCACTGGAGTCCAGGTGTGCGTTGGTTCTAGTCCAATATCCCAGGGGCATCTCTCAGACTTGTAGCCCTAGGGACCGGAAGAGATCTCACAGCTCATCCACTTCAGCCTCCCACTTCACACTTGGATTCCCTACCCTGAGACACGGTACAGCAGCGTGCAGCCAGTGGGGAGGGCAGGGGTTCGGGAATGGGACCGGCCTGGGGCCCGATGCCAGCTCCTCCCCGCCTTGTCTCTTTGACCTGGAACAAATCGCCCACTCTCACCATGCTTTAATCTCGTCAGCCATAAGTCGTGAGAAATACCAACATTGCAGAGTTGTCGGGAAGGTTAGAAATAACATTGTTGAAAGATGCCGGCCAGCCAGAAAGAAGAGTGCGGTCACAAGTCGTGGGTTCTGTCCTCACTGAAAAAGCCTGGGACCGTGTCCATAGCCCCTTTGGACATTCAGGTGCGTGCCCTACAAAGGCGTTTCACAGTTTCTCCTGCTTTTTACCACCGCACACGGGAATATGGACACTAAAACTGTATGTCAGATGCTGAGTGGAAACGTTACCTCCCTATAGTTGTGGTAGACTTGATTGCATAAATAGAGGAGTGGAGGGGAGTGATGGGGCATGAAACATGAAACACAGTGGGAAATGGTGAAAGCAGCCAGAACGTGGGGCGCTGCGTTGGCCATCAGAAGGAGTGCGTGTTTTATTACTAGTACAGGAATTTATTAGAGTATATGAAGCACTGTGACCTGATTTATGGGTTTCAGGAGCTCGCTCCTGACTGCCGGATAGAGAAGGGCTCGTAGGTGGACAAGTAGAAGCACGAAGCTTATTTGAGTTACTGGGTTGTGGTCAGGGCTGCACGCAGAGAAATGGACAGGTTTGCAATGTATTTTGAAAGTAGAGTTGAGACTTGCTGCTGGATTGGATGTGAGGGAAAGTGAGAAATAGAGGATGACTCCTAGGTGTTTGGTCTGGGTAACCGAGCGGATGGTGGGTGGCGCCACTTGCTGAGATGGAAGAGTGGACGGGAAAGGAATTGGGGGAGGGGAGGTTAGGAGTCTTGTTTGAGTGAGTGAAGTTTGAAACTAGACCTCTGAGTGGCTTTACCGGGTCTGTTGGACAGACTAATTTCATACTCAGAGCTGGAGTTATCAGCTGAGCAAATCATCAGCATATAGATGGTATTTTAGCCAAAGGACTGGATGAACTCACTTACAAAAACATGTGTTTTTTAATTTAAAATTTAAAAAGTTTTCAATTAAAAAAAAATTGTTAGAAAAAGGAGTGGGAGGAACAAGCAGAGAGCACGGTGACATTTAGAAGCTCGGCAGGGGAAGAAGAGACGGCAGCAGAGCCCGAGAGAGAAGCCGAGAAAGTGTGATGTGATGGTAGCCAAGTGAAGAAAGTGTTCCCGGAGAGAGAGGGCTGCCGACGTGGGCTGGGTGGCGTGCAGCTTGAGTCATGAAGTGAGATGAGGACAGAGGCAAAACTATTGGATTTGGCAATGTGACCTTGAAAATAAAGTGTGTGGTGGAATGACAGAGTCAGGAGTCGAAATGGAGTCTTGCACGTGATGACAGTGAGGGTTCGCCGGAAAGGCGACTAGAGGAACGGGGAGGCAGCTGCAGAGGACGAGAGCCTACGGTTCTGTTTTATTTCGTTCTGTTTTAAGTAGGAGATTCTGAGGCATGTGCAAATGCCAGTGGAAGTAAAGCAGGAGAGAGAGAGAGAGAGAGAAGTTGATCGTGCAGAGGAGAAAGTAGACACAGGCAGGATCAAGGTCCTCGAGAAGGGAGGCGGCCTGGGCACAGTGGAGGCCTGGGCCCCGGAAGGGAGCAGGGCAGGCCGGCGGCAGCAGAATGCCGGTGAATTGGCAGGTTTGGCGGTGGGATGGTGTGTGATCCTGTCAGTCTACTTACACTTTCTCAGTGGACTACGACCTCAGGTCCTCTTCTGAGGACGAGCCGAGACTGCTGAACCCTGAGCCCAAATGCGCTATGGCCTTCACTTACCATTTGAACACTTGGGGAGAGTGAAAATGACAACCCCTTTTGCATAATATATTTAAAGAGCTATCAAGGATAAAGCAATTCATGTTTATTCTTTCACTTGATACTCTACCCTGAATTATTCTGGCTCCCAGCAGGGAATAGGATTCGCATGGTTTGTTCAAATGAAGACACTTCCATGAAGGAACTATTTAAAGAGATGGGAGTGGAATTCAGAGATGCTGCACCCAGAGACTCCTGACAGCCAGGCGTCACTGCCACCCCGAGGGCCAGGGCCGAAGGAAGGGAGCCGAGTGGTGGTAGAGCCCAGGGAAAGACGGGGCAGGGGAGGGGCCCGTGGTGCATTGGTTTGTGGAGGAGACCCCAGCTCCTGTCAGGGAAGTGGTGCCAAAGCAGAGAGGGCATGACGAGCCATATCCTGACTTGTCTCTTCTCCCATCTCTCGCTGCGGCTCCCTGATGACTGGACGCGGCTGGAAGCCCGCTGGCACCGGGCACTCAATCTACCGTGAAGGACAGTAACCGAGGCAGCGAGTAACCGGCACAGCCCTAGTACTTCGTGCTGTAACTGGTGGAAAGATTTGGAAAACCCCTCTGAGGGCAAGCTTTATACCCAGTGCCAGTGTGTGGGATGCATCTTGTTATTTGGCACCAGCTGGGATTTGGAACACCTAGCTCATCATGCTCGTGGGTACATGCCATCATGGATACTTGCAACCCAGCCATAGTCTCCAAATGCAATGTTTGTCCATAGCCTTCCTCCTCCATTTCCACCCAGAGGCATACTGCCCATAAAACTAGGGAAGCTTGTGTTTCAGGGCCATGGAGGAGCCCCAGGAGTGTATGCTGATGGTCATATGTCTTTGCAAAAATTGCGAAAGTAAGGTATTTTAACTGTGACCTATTAAGACTGTATCTTGTTTTACTCTGACCCTGGAAAAGATTCCCCCCGCCATTATGTGCACTTAGGGCCCTGCAAAACCTGGACGTGCCTCTGCTTCCAACACAGACTTAAGTGCACTGGTGCAAATTTCATCCCTTCCCCAAGATTCCGCCACCTTCCCAGGGGGCTGGCTAAGGAGCATCCAAATGGACATTTTGGGAAGGGGAGAGAATAATTATAGCAGGAGGCTAAGAAAAGCAAAGAAGGGAGGGATGTGTGGTGCCAGAGGCTGTGGGAGAAAAGCGCTGTGCCCGAAGAGCCCGCCGTAGGGGCCTGTGCTGTCCAGGAATGAGGCTGTTGGGGCCCCGCCCGTGGCTGCCTTCTCTCCGGGCCTCGCTCAGACACTGCTGCTCTCTGTGTTGCAGATGCAGATGGAAACCTGTGTCGGAGTAACCAGCTGTTGCAAGTCATGCTGACCATGCACCGAATCATCATTTCCTCTGCCGAGCTGCTCCGAAAAGTGATCGCCCTATATCCTTTCAGTGTGCTGCCGGGCAGTCCCAAAATGGGATTTTTTGAAAAGTGTCTTGAAATGGAAAGTATGCTTTTCTCTTGATTGGTTTGGAATAATCCTGCATGGTAAATGGGTCCATAGGTCATATGTCCTTTTAGGGATACAGGGCATGTGTGTGTGTGTGTACCTATGTATGTGCGTGTATCTCTCGTTGGGCAGGGCAATGTTACTGATGTTGATGGCTTTGGAAAGTAGATCAACAATACAAACAATCTTCTTCAGTATCTCTGGCTAGTAAAAACACTCCTCTTGTGGGTTCATCAGAATGCATGTTCATCCTGTGCAGACTGACAAGGGTGCCAGCATGACTCAAGTGATGGCAGCATTCTGGCTTTCCTGTCTGATCCTGGAACTTTCCCCAGGTTCTGATGGAAACTTCCTGGTGCCGCAGCATCTGGGGGATCTGCTGGTGCCTTTCGCTTCAAGCAGCAAACCCTGCTGGACTTGAAGCTACTGACAGGGTGTGAAGTGAGCAGAGTGCAGAAAGCACCTGCCTCCTCCCTATCACTGATGACTCTGTAAACTGTGGCCCCTGAAGAGAAACCGTAGGTGGGGTGAGACTGTTTAGCACCCGAAGCCCTGATCCTTGGCACTGAGTCATGACTTGTGGCTCTTCTCATCTTCACCGCTCTCCTGACCCCTGCCTTTTCATCTCGTGGCACACACACAGTCCCTTCTCTAAGCCTGCTTAGAAATCTTCACTGCTCATTGCGAAGGACGGGTTCCCAGTGGCATGCCAAGGATGGGGGGCATCGGGAGGGGTCCGCATCATAAGAGGTGCAGGTAATAAGTGGGTGTGTCATCTGCAGAATATTTTAAAAGCATAATAAAACCGACTCAAAGTTGGTCTGCTTTTTAATATTAATTTCACATACCAGCAGTTCTAAACAGTGTCAGGGATTATTTCCCACCAGAAAAATTGTTTGCTGGTGTGAGGACTAAACTGTGCCTGGAGTGCATGCCCACAGGGCGCATGGACCCCTCTCCCCACCCCCACCCCGGCCTCGCTGCCGCTGCCCACAGAATCTTGCTCCTGAGTGATCCCCCCTCTCTCCCGTACTTGTAAACTCTGCTTCTTCAGTGGCATCGGCCCCTCAGCCTAAAGCACATTCAAATCTCTCCGCACTAAAAATAAACTCTCAGTGCTGCCTCCCCTTTATTCCATTGTTGGGTTAGAAATTTGACGTGCAAACTTCTCGAAGTCGTCCACGCTCACTGTCTCCGGTCTCTCCACTCCCACTCACTCCCTAATTCAACTGCGGCCCCAGCGCTGTGCTCAGACTTTCCTCTGATGTCACCGGTGACCTCCTAGCTGCCAAGCCCAATGGCCTTTTTCCATTCTTGTTTACGCTGACCTCCCAGAAGCCCTGGGCATTGTTGACACCCCCTGCCCGTCCAGGCTCTCCCTCCAGGCCCCCCAGCATCACGCCCTGCTGCTCCCCTCTCCTGGGCTGGCCCCCGCTACCTTTCCAGCTAGGTCTTCTTTGAGTACCCTTCACATATGGTGATAACAGCCTGGCTTTTTTCTCGCTCTTCTTCCTCCCCCAGGTGATGTCTCACCAGGATTTTCTCTACCATCCCTCTGTGTGGATTACTTTCAAGTCTGTATTTCTCTCACCCAAACCATTTTTAAAAAATGTGTGGACTAGTTTGTCCTGTAGACACGTCAATCTTAATATGCTCAAAACTTAACTGGTGCACTCACCCCCCCCCCTCCAACTACTACCCCATTAATTCTGCTTTGACACCTGCGTTTTCGTTTTCAGTTTCAGTTAATGGTGTCGTTACCCATTCAGTTGCCTAAAGCAGAACCATCTGAAGTACTCGGAATTCTTTCCTGCCTTTCACCTCCTACAGAGTCCATCACCCAACCCCAAGGTTCCGACTTCAGCAGTGACTCCCACCTGGTCTCTTCTCTCCATTCCCCACGCCACTGCAGCAGTTCGGCCCATGGGCTCTCTCCAAAGCCTCTGCCCCTTGGTCTTCTCATCTGCATGCCTCCCGCTTCTGTGCATTCTCCACCTCTGAAGTGACTTCCCTGAGAAATCGGGCAACCCTGTCTTCAGAACTTCTGCACACCAGAGGGGTAACATCAGACACCTTAGCTGCCAGGCAGCGGCCCTCCAGGGTCTGCCCCACACACATCTCTCCTGCTTCGTCCTGCAGCTCTCAGGGACCCTCCCCTCCACACTGGGCTCCTCACCGCCCCGGGCTGCAGGCAGTCCTCTCACGGTTCCCGGGCCTGGAATGCCTTTTCCTCCCTCTTTCACTTCTCCATCTCCCACCCCTTTAAAAATACATCTAGTGTTTTAGGCCCCAGCTTGCCAGCTCATTTGGTTGGAGCAGCCACCCGATAGGCCAAGGTTGTAGGTTCGGTCCCTGGTCAAAGTACATACAAGAATCAACCAATGAATGCACCAATAAGAGGACCAACAAATCTCTCTCTGTCTCAAAATCAATAAAAATAAAAAAAAATACACCTAGAGTTTTAAAACGGTGCTACTGATTTGAAAAATCTATTTCCTTTCTGTGACTTTAGTTCCACACTGCATCAGCCCACGTGCACCTCTCCTGTCCCCGGCCTGGCTGTGCTCAGCCTTGAAACGCTTTTCATCCACAATCACAGAAGGTATGAAGTGCTTCTCGCTGCTAGCTCAGTGAGTCCAACCTCCGGCATCCTGTGGCACGTGTAAACTAATCACTCACATTCTGTGGCCCACCAAAAAATTGATTTTTTGCCAATCTGACAAAAAAAATAGGTACAGTTTTGATTCGTTCATACTGGACAGCTATGGTGGTGTTGGCTGTTGACATTTTTTATTTGGTAGTCTAAGGGAAAAGAGATCAGTGTCCCTGACTGAATAGGCAGGTATCACCGTTTTAACAGTTCTTATGGCACACTGGTTGAAAATCACAGTGTTAGCTAAACACACTGATCTGCCTGAACTTCAATCTGTAAGCTTTGAAACTTAACACCCATATATTCTGGTATTTATACATGACTTGTCTTAAGTCATCTATAAATCAACACACCTTCATGTCTAGTTGCTGATTGTGTTAATAATGCAGAATTTTGCCAGGGTACTGAGAAAGTAATTAAATAAAGGTACTTTAAGAAATAATATAGTTCCAATGTACACACATACATCATACTGTAACTTGCCTATTTATGTGTTGTCTCCTCACTAGATGCCCCCTCGAGGGGAGGGACCAGGTGGATTTGTTTCCCTAGAACTCAGCCTAGTGTTCACCTCCTGGTAGGACGCAGTGAATGTTGCATTACTGTGGGTGCAAAACATTGGGGTGCTTTTTCTGTATCTGTCAGGACCCTTTAGGTGAGAAATCTGGGCTCGCTCAAGTCTGGGGTCGGGGGAGGGATTCTAAGAGGAGAATATGAAGACTCCCCATCATTGAAACCCAGGTTAAGCATGGAAGACAAAACAGTTTTTTTCTTCATGCTTAGTTTCTCCACTCACTGACTTGGAAGGGACAGAATTGTTAAATAAGCTAAGATGGTTCCCTCCGTTTCCATTGTTAAAAGAGCAAGAGAGTTTAAACACGCTTCGAATAGTTCAGATGCCGCACAGCGCAGTCAGAGTGGCCCTGTTCCGTCCCAGGTGCGATGCTGGCCATGAAGAAAAGGGAAAAGTGTGGATGGAGCCTGACCTGCCGGCCGCAAGGACGTTCGCCCCGGGCGGGCAGACGCCCGAGCCTCTTACTGCCGGCCTGTGTTGCGGGCTTTGGCTTCATCTCTGCGAGTGAGAAGACAGCCCTGCCTCACTTCGGGCTGCCTTTGCTGGGGCGGTGATGGCCTTGGGAGGCTCTGCCTTTCTAACCGGCCTTCTGCAGGCCCACACAGGCTCAGCACTTGGGTGCAGGCCTACTGGATTCACACAGATACTGCCCCCTGACCCCCACCCAGTGCAGCCACTGTGTCAGGAGGGACATTTGAAGAGAAGGATAAGAAACCACCAGGAGGAAGATAAACTCCACTTAAAGGGGACAATGTTGATTCATACGTCCATTTAGTGGCTTTAAAGGAGCTTGGTTTTTGTGCCTTCTTCATTCAAGAGGAAGAATAAAGATTTCAAGAAGCTGATCAAATAATTAAAAATACAGAATCTACTTATTTATCGAAAATGTGCCTTATGCTTAAATATCTTTGCATTGAGGGGATGCATCTTCTTGGTGATGTGGCATGACGACACCGGTCACCTCATTCTCGCTGCTACCTTTCATGCCCAGAGAAAGGCAGGTGTGAGCACCTGTTACTTCCTGAAGTTACCCAGTTGCCTGGGCTCGTTTTGATCACAGTTGTTACTGTGTGGGTGGTTCTGTGTTTTTGTTTGGTGCCCTCAAGGACAGGTTTTATAAGCAGTAAATCCATTAAAATATGTTTTTAAAATTAAAATCATTTTATTGGAAGTACAAATTTCATAACCATAGTTCTTCTTTAGGGGTTCAAGTTTAGCTTGCAATCTTAACGTTTCTGTAAGTCTTGCATGTTCCACCGTGCATTTTTAAGAGGCCTTGAAAAATGTTTGGATGATGTTGATTAAATACTTCCAATGTTTTTAAACAACTATGAATTTTACATTTTAGATTATTCTTAAATACTTTGGAGGCCTTCCTGAATTTGAAATAGCTTTTATAACTCTAGTAGATTAATGTTATAAACAGTATGGCTAACATTACCTTAGATGTTCCAAAGCGGTGCATAAACTTAACAAAATATCAATTTAAAATCACAAGGCTAAAGCACTTAGTTATATATTCCAAACTGAAGTTTCAAGGCTATCATTCTAATGTACTCTTAAATGTTACTGGCATATAAAATCTCAAAAGGCATACATGCATTCCTAATAAAAACATCGGTACCATGACTTGGACTGTCTTTGGTACACTTGACCCTGACTTTCCCAGGGGTCACCACACGCACACCCACTGAAGGAAGGCCGCTCCCGCCCCCGTCAGTGATTGAGATCTCTGCGCACTTCTCCCCGGATTCGTCTCCAGGCCGTGCTGCGCCTCACTGAGGCCTGTGCTGCGGTTTCTGCGGCGCAGCTCTTAGGAGCGGCAGAGGGCTCAGTCTTGCAGGGCTCACGGCCCAGGTAGCTCCATTTCTCATTCCGCGTACAGAAGACGGTAGAGCCCACCCAGGGTCATCACGGGATTGGATTTTGTGTTTCTTTTACCCTTAAGTAGATATTCTGTCTGTATCGCTCCAGAGCAGCAGTTTTCAACTCTTTCATCTCATGGCACATACAAACTATCTGCTAAAATTCTACGGCACACCAAAAATATATTTTTTGCTGACCTAACCAGAAAAAAAAAGGTATATTTTTGATTCACTCACACCAGATGGCTATTGTTGCATTGGCTGTTGGTATTTTTTTATTTGACAATCTCGGGGAAGAGGTCAGTGCCCTGACTAGTCAGGCATTGCCTGTTTTAAACATGCTTGTGGCTCACCGAGTGAAAGGCGCAGCTCTGGAGACACGGAAACTTGATGGGACCTTAGTGCTCCTCAGTGTTCTCAGGACGGCACCATTCTCCTGGAGTGCTCCAAGTGATGCGGGTTCTTACCGCGTCTCCACTGGTGTCTGGGGTTGCTCACCTGGCTTTGTGGGGCTTGCTGTCACAACTCACAAGGTCCACCTACAGACATCCGCTAGGCATATATTGTCATTTTCATATTTTTGTCACAACAGTGTACCTGAATATTTATTCCTTTCCCTTCTTCTCTAACTCACTGCACAAATTTTATCAGTTACTGAGAACATTTTAAAAGACGAGAAGGGGCCGCTCTTTTTAACTTGTCTGCGTTAGACGCCCGGTCCCCTGGGCATGGGCAGGGGGTCATTTATCCCTTCTTCCCTGCCTGAAGGTCACCTGTCCCAGGGCTTCCACCCCGCTGACTCCCTTATCTGCTCCTGCAGAGGAGGTGCGTGGCCTCCGTCCCTACGATTTGAGCATGAGCGGGTAGAGGGTCACCGTGTCACCCTCTAGGTGATGATAAACATGGCTGCACACATCAAGTTGGTTTTTATCTGAGAGGTAAGAAAACATTTTCATTTAGAAGAAATTATTTTGGGAGGAGGCAGTTTTGTTTCTGTAACAGAGGCTTTCATTTCCCTTAACCCCAGCCTACATATAAGGAGGCCTTGGCAAAGAATTCACCAGGGCTTTGCCTGAAGATCTGCTATTTTGTGAGGTAACGCTTCTGCATGCATTCGGGACTCTGCAGAGCAGGGTGACTTCATTCTTCCCACATCCTCCCTGCCTTTCCCTTCCTGCCCACCTGTCTGCAGACCACCCCTGGGCAGGCTGGGGAGGGCAGTTGTGCCTGCTTGAGGAGGAGCAGAGCCCATTCCTTCTGGCCAACCTGAGCTTAGTGTCTTACACCACTGTTCACCTCCGTCTGACAGCATTTTGCTGTCGAATGACATGGGAAGGTTTTCTTGTTTTTAGTCCTAATTGTAATAGTCCTAATATAGCTCATATGAGTGCCTTTTGGAAAACGGGGAAAAATGTAACTGTAGTAATAATTACTCATATCTAACTACCTATTTTGGTCTATTTCCTTTGTTCTTTTTTCCAAGCAGATTTTTAAAAAATAGTTGAGATCAAAACACATAGTAATTTTTCTATCCTCTAGTCTTAACTCTGATACCACTGAAAACTCCTCTAGTCACTAAAAACTTTTTGTGACTACTACCTTCACGGCCACCTAATATTCTCAGATGGGGTCCAGTGCGCCGTGCAGATACGTGGCCCCCGTCATGGGGACACTGGTTCTGTCTGCAGCTGTCTGGTTTATGGCCATCTGCGACACCGCTGGCCGCACCCCGGCCTCTGTGCTGCATCCTGTCGAGGCATTTACGCACCGAGGGGCGGGGGTTGACGACAGGTGGTCTTCTTCCCTCTCCCCGGGCTCCTGATGGTCTGTACACAGAAGGTATACTCCATACTCCCAGGGACGCGGAAGGGCAGAGCAGCCTGTCTTCTTCTCAGTCCTCTTTGTGGGAAGAACCCACCGAAGTGTGAGTCCTGGCCTCTGGTTTCGGATTGTTGTTTGACTCCCACCTTGCAGGTACTGGATAACAGAGTTCTGGATCATGTTTAAGACGGATGCCAGCCTGACCAACACTATGGAGGAGTTTCAGGAAGTGGTGAAAGCTGAGGGGGAGGAGCTACACTGCCGCCTGCTGGACACGACTCAAATGTGAGCGTCAAGGTTTTGAGGAGTCATTGGAAGCCCCTCCCTCCTGTGACACCACCCAGCCTGCTCCCCGAGGCGGGGGGCGGGGGGACCACGCCCCTCAGATAGGCAGGTGCAAATCACCTCGCCCGAGTGGAAAGCTTGACATTTAACAAGTGAGCCGAGAAGCCCCCTGGTGATAAAGCTGTGAGTGACTAATGTTCACAGCGGAAGAAATGTAAGACCCAGTCAAAAAGAAATTGGAGTACAAGATACTGACTAAAATGTAGCCAGATCGTGAGAAACTGAAATTGCAGTGACTAAACTCGGGCCTCTCGCCAGCTAAGTCCAGGAGGACCTGAAAATGGGGAAGGGACAATGTACTGGACAGAGGGCTTATGACACATTTGGATTGTATGAAAGGCACTTAGACTGGAGCTAGGAGAGATTTCAGGAATATTTGATATTGTTCCTTGGATTTCGTATTTATAAGGTTGGCTCGCTCTGGAAGATGAGTGCTTAATTTGGGAGAGGAGGGCACATATGTTGTATGCTAAGGTTTTCACAATGTGGTCATGTTATTTTGGGATAGTGCAGACCCCTAGGAATTCTAGAACTGAAACAAACTCTAGAGACCGTTTCATCCAACGTCCTGGGAAACTGAGGCTCAGCAAGTTTGCAGGACCCGCCTGGGTGGAGGCAGAGCAGAAGCTGTGCTCTGGGGTTCCTCAGTGCCCTGTATCATAGTCATGCAAAATGATTTAAAAATCACATTTCATAATCGAAAATGAATCCATTTATCAGTTTCTCAGAGGTATGGATTCTCTGCACCTCTCTGCTTAGAATAATATAACCTGAAAGATAAAAGAGATTTCAAGTAACAATTTCCTCATTTTAAAGATGCAGAACCTAGGCCCCAGGACTGTTCTCAAGCCCAAAGCCCCTTGTCGCAGCACACCCCAGGAGACTTTCCTCCGCCGGTGTTCCCCCCAGCCTGTGCTTTAGGAGTCAGTCAGCGGGATATTGCCTGACCAGATCTGCAATACATCTCTGACTCTGTAATTTGCTCATTGGCCCAGGGGGCTTCAGAATTTGTAGTATTTCCCAGGCTCACTTGACCACAGAACCATTCTGCCAAGAGACAAGGTTCTCAGCAACCTTATTTGGGAAACAGATTTGCAACCTGCTCCCTCTCAAAACAGCTGCTTCTCTTTACTGCTTAAGTATAGGAAACTGAAACTACCTCAGAAATGCATGGGCTGGTTATCAGAAAATGGTGGTGGCTAGGGGACACCAGAGGGTCAGCGAGGCTTCTTTGGGGACATCAGCTGTGCCAGCGGGAGGCACGAAGTCACTGCCCCAAGGCTACCCCAAGTACCCACATACTCCTACACGAGTCCCCGCAGCATGACATCTCCTGTGGTTCTCTGTGCTCTTCTGGCATGAAAACTCCCTCCTACCTTGAGATTTCCAAACAGTCAGAGAGCCCCTCTCACCCTGCTGAGAGTGGAGGGACACACAGTAGGCACAGAGAGCACATACGTCAGGGGCTCGAGGAAGGAGCTGGGACAAAACACGGGAAACTGTAGCCAAGACCTGAGACTCTGTCCTTCCCTTGACCTTCAAGTAAACACCTTTCACCCAGTTCCCATGGCACGTTCAAGAGGTTGGTAGGAAACCAGCAAGGCTTCCGAGCTGCTGCCATAGAAAAAATTGATTTGGGAAACTGGTAATGCATTGTTCTGGCCAAGGAAAGTTAGCTAATGGTTCTCTGTATGTTCTCCTGGGAAACGCCAATGGATTGCCTTGCACTCAAAAGCAATTTCAATTTTTTCTTTTCCCCATCTTCTTTCTTTCACATTTAACCACAAAAGCAATGCCCGTGACTGGTCCAGGAAACTTACTCAAAGGATAAAATCAAACACCAGCAAGAAGCGGAAAGTCTCCCTGCTCTTTGACCATCTGGAACCGGAAGAACTGTCGGAACACCTCACCTACCTTGAGTTCAAGTCCTTCCGGAGGATATCCGTATGTACCCGAGGGGCAGGGGGGAGCCTTCCCTGGGGTGCTTCTGGACATAAGCAGAGAAATTCAACAGACTGTTCCCCTCCTAACCACAGAGGCCCCCTCCGTGCTGGTAGGCCTTCCTGACACTTTGTGCAGCCCGGGGATCAGTACGCTCTGAATTCTAGTGTCGCTGCCCTTCCCCCTCCACCTTCCACGCTGCCCCACCCCTCGCCCAAGTGACAATACAGTGGGCACACAGGCAGATGTGAGTGTACACACACACACACACACACACACACCCTGGTCATTCGGCCGTCAGAAATTTTATTTTTAAATTTTTCTCCAATAAAATGGAGATATGTCCTCTAAGAGTTTGAGTTCATTATAGGATGGGTTTTGGATGGCTCTGGGACATCCCAAAATAAAGTAGGTGTTGCGGTCCAGCCAGAATCCCCTCAGTCCTTGAAGTGGTGCTGGCAGGGACCAGCAGTCACCGGTGGTCTAGAGATACACGATGCCGACCCCGGCTTGCTCTGTAGAACTCCATGCTCGTACCAAAGAGCACTGGCTCCACATAAGACAACCGGTCAGCATATCAGATGCCAACAGACGCCTCTGGCCAACATGCTTCCCTGAGAAGTGACACCTGTCCTCAGCCCCGGTTCACCCTAAAACATAGTCTTCAGCTTTGCTCTGAAAGGAGACTAGTTGCTGGAGGCATGCGACCTGTTTCACCCGGTGAGGGAATGGAGGCCCAGACGGTGGCTCGGCAAGGTCACACAGCTTATTGGATTAGGAGCTGGGGCCAGGAGCATGTGCCTGTCATGGTCACTCAGCACCGGCTTGCTGAGCCTGGCTCTGTTTGAAGGGAGTCCTGCAAACCAGGTTCCAGAGGTCATTTCATCTTTTCTCCCATAATGCCGATGTCTTTTTTCACATAGCAGTTTGCCCAGCCAGCCAGCTGGGAAGCTCCCAGCTCCCATGTGGAAATAAGTCTGCCAGCACTAATCTGCATTGGCCCCCACACTCCCCTCATGGGCACCCCTCAGGCCGGGGTCACAGGACCCTGCTGGGAGGCTCTGCCTGGGGAGTTTCCACTTGGCAGTGCCTTCCCCTGTCATGGGGAGGGACGCAGACAGGAGCCATTCATCACACTGACAATCTGAGCTGTGCTGTGGCCCAGCTGGCAGGGCTGCTGGGTCGGGCCCGCAGGGTATCTGCTGATGCCAGGGTTCAGGCAGAGCGATAGAGCAGCAGAGTGCGGAGGGCGTGGCGCCAGGACTCCACCTGTGTTGCCCCAACGGCTGGCGAGGCAGTGTTCTGTCTGCCAGAGAGAACGCCCGTTGGAGCTTTCGTTTCTTTTGAATGGCAGGCGTAGTCCCCTCATAGAAAAATACTTTTGGGAAACTTTTTGTTCCTCCTACTCAGTTCTTAACAGTTTTCCCATACAATGATTTTCCTTCCAACATGAAATTGGAGGGACATTGCTCCCTGCTGAGTGGCATTTGATATTTTCTGTTTATTATAATATTTTTGGGGAGAGTGAGATTACAGGGATAATTCTTTTAAAAAGAATTTAATATGTTGTGCTTATAGTGGGAGGGATATATAAATGAGTCCACTGGAATGAGTCATGGGAGTTTTCTTATAGAACCAGTAAGATTTTTGCTTTGTGTGTCTCTCCTTAGAAGTAGTTTTGGTCCTACTCATAGTTTTCTACTCGTGAGTAATCACAGCACAGTAAACTAGGGCTCAGTTCATTTGCATTTACATTACGGAGGCTGTGAGATTTTCTCATCGGTGTGTTACTAGTCGGGCGGGGTAAAGTATGTAGACTGAAGTAACGCTCCCCCACAATCTCAGTGGCCTAACAAAGCCAGCGTTTACCTCTCACTCACACCACCACATCAACAGGGGCCTCTGCCATCACAGCCGCTTGGGGACTAGGGTGGGAAGCTTCAAATTCACACTGACTTCCACATTCTCTGCAGCTGTGGAAAGGCAACGGGGCAAAACGTGCAGTGGGTCTTATATCTTCCCCTCAAAAATCACATCAATTCCACTTACATGCTGCTAGCTAAACTATGCTACACAGTCATACCTGATTTCAAAGGGGCAAGTTCAGAAGCAAAGAGCTGGAAATACCCACACCAAAAAACTCCCACAGGAGCACGGCAGCAGGCAGACTACTCCTCCCTCTCGGGTGTCTTACTTGAGCAGAGAAGCTGTTTGGACAGGGACACAATAGCTGCAGTCATCACTCACACAGTAACCTTCTGGGACATTTCCAGTTTCACATATGCTGTTTAATTGTCAGCCAGAGTCAGGGCCATTGTCCAGCTGGGAACTATGGCCACAGAACTAGCTAGCCAGGCTTCATGTGCCCAACTCACTGGGCCTCTGCTCAAGTTCAAAGTAAATTCAAACAGGTTTGTTTCAGCACGAAGGCAATAATTATCCTATTAGCATCACCCCACATTTATTTAGCACTTTGAAAAGTTAAAGTGGTTTCACACCTTATGTTTGATCTTTGTAACAATTCCATGTGCTAGATAGAGACTTTATTATCCCATTCTTAAGGTAAGGAAACAGCTGGGGGAATGAACGAGGGAGGGAAGAAGGGAGGGGAAGAGGGGAGGGGAAAGGTATGGAGAGTATGCAATGGGGCAGAGAGTGATAGTCTTTTTGTGAATTCCTTTTTTCCCTCTAACTTCAGCAGCAGAGATGGAATTAGTACTGAGGTTTTTCTTCTATTCCGTATTCTTTAGAATTTAGAAGTGCCAGTATCTACCCAAACACAATATTTGAATTAACTAGTGTGTTGGATTAACTAGCACACACCCACTTATGCCTGATGACTTTTGGTGGAGAGAGTCCGTGCTGTGGGTGAAATCAGGAAGACTTCCTGCCCGCCATTTCTGTCTACCAAGTAGAGGACATACAGGAGGAGGGCCAAGGGCTCCTCTGTCCCATAGCAGTTCCAGGCCGTCAACAAAACAGAGGCAATGTGCCCTCAGATGTCCCAGAACACCAGGGCAGCAGTGCTGATGGGCTTCTTTCCCCCCAGTTCTCCGACTACCAGAATTACCTGGTGAACAGCTGCGTGAAGGAGAACCCCACCATGGAGCGATCCATTGCCCTGTGCAATGGCATCTCGCAGTGGGTGCAGCTGATGGTGCTCAGCCGCCCCACCCCGCAGCTGCGCGCCGAAGTCTTCATCAAGTTCATCCAGGTGGCTCAGGTGAGTGATGGAATAAGAGTATGGCCTGGGCTACAAGGTAAATTATCCCCTCTTCCCGCAGCCAAGTCTTTCCCTCCTGAGCCACAGTGGGGTTAGTTGCCCTGCACTGTCCTGGCATCTCGTCAACATTATAATGAAATGATGTTGACTGAAATGATGTCATTTGAGGACCCACAGTACTGTGAACACACACCTGAAACTTTCCAGAGAGTCTAGCTCCTCTCTCCCAACTACTGACCTACATAGGCACTGACATTGAACAGAATAAGACAGTCCTTGCCCTCAAAAATGAAAGTCTGCTTAATTCAGTGTAAAACATTTATAAGATTATGCTTAATGTTACATTTTTCCAGTTGTAGATGGTCTAGACCAGTGTTTCTCAAAGCTGGTGCACAGACTACCTGCTCTGATATTAAATAAAGGTGTATTAAAAGCACAAATCCCTAAATTCAGACCCAGATCTGAGCAATCAGACTACCTGGGCTTGGGTGTAGAAATGTTTATTTCATTTATTTTTAGAGAGGAATGGAGGGAGAAAGAGAGGAAGAGAAACATCCATTGACTGCCTCTTGAACACCCCCTGATTGGGGACTGAACTCCCAACCCAGGCATGTGCAGGACACTGCCCAAGCAACAGAGCCACACTGGTCAGGGCGGGTCCAGAAATCTTTGTGTTAAACAAGTATTTTGGGGTGATTCCTAGAAACCAGTGATCTAGATGGCGGTCCAAAGACCATCAGCACGAAGGGAAGGAGATGTGGTGCCATGCTAGACCTGGGATGTAGTGGTCTGGGATTAAGCCTAAGGGGAGAGATGAACAGGAAATTGCAGCACCTGACAGCTGCCGTTTGACCAGTGTAAGGAAGATGGCACAGAGACAACAGGCAGCCTCTGAGCTCGCCTGTCACTGACATGTTCAGTGACTGTCCTTCTCTGCTTTGTGTATTGTAGAAGCTCCACCAACTACAGAACTTCAATACTTTGATGGCTGTGATAGGAGGCCTGTGTCACAGCTCAATCTCCAGGCTCAAGGATACAAGTTCACACGTCCCACATGAAATCAATAAGGTCAGTGCTGCTGTCTCTTCTGAAGCTTCTTAGCATTCCTAGGACAGTATCAACATTTCCTCTTTAAGGGGGTGACCCAGGAAGCTTTTGCAAACCACACCACCCTGTCAACCAGGAAAAATAGCAAGGAGGCAAACACCAAGAAAACCCACAGGATGGGGATTTCGCAGATTTGAAAGTGACCGTGACTCAGTCTTGCCTCAGTGGCACTGCATGTGTTGCTGCCGGTCAGTTAAAAGAATGTGCGCCTCTCCCCCATGCTTATACACTGCAGACGATTCAGGCACCGCCTTTGACACTGTCTCCCTCGCTCCAAGTGTTTTCCCAAGAGGAACAGTGGCTCAGTTTGCACGTCAAGTGTACGCATATAGTGACACATGGGCACCCTGGCTCTCCAGATCCCTTGGAGAACGACACTCTGGGTAGCTGGATTTCCCCAGGTAATTGGAAATGAGCTTTTTCACGTGCCATTCTGTAGTAGTGCTTCACTGAGGAACACTTCCCTTAAATATCCCAAGCATTTTCCTACATTTTTAGATTTCACAGAATTGATTTTAATCCTTTATAACATAAGGCTGTTAAAAAATAAGGCACTATGATATACTGAAGATGTCAGTGCAGCTAAGGGCAGTGTAATGACTGCTCTTTGAGCATTTTCATCTCATTTAAGAGGACCAGCCTCCCTTCCTAAACTCAAGCCCCAGTCCTCCGTGGCTGGCACAGACTCTCTGCTTAGGGAGCAACATCGGTGCCTCGTTCTCCCATCATTTGTCCCAGGTGTTCTGCCTCCTCTCGGTCTCTAATTAATCCTCCTACTCTCACGGGTGGCTCTGAGGATGCTGACCCACCCCCTCCAGGTGGTCCGGCCACCTGAAAATTCCCTAGTAGTTCTGCTGGGACCAGATGGAACAACTGAAAAGATTGCCCATGTCTCAGAGGTGACAGAAGGAAATAGTCACAGAGATTAATGTGCCTTCGTGTCATTTCCCCAATAAGACATAGCTTGCTCCTCTTAAGCTTGGGGTCTCCCACGCTAGTGCTTCCTTGTCTGCACCTGCTTGCCCCTCAGGGGGTCTGCATGGTGGATCAGTTAAATCTACCTTAAAGCAAGCATCCCCCCAGTAGTTTATTTCACCTTCAAAAGAGGACAAAATGTATTATTTTTTGCTGTTAACCTCTCATCTGTGCGCACCTTCCATGCTTCCACCACTGCACTGCTTGTGTGAGGAAGAGGCTCTCTTGCCAGGTCAGAGTGACTGAGGGAGGCCAACTCCAAAACCTCAAGATCTTCCTGGGGTGGGAAAGGGGGAGAACAGGGTGAAATGGTACATCAGTTTTATTAAATGAATTTCTGGTAGTGTTTAAAATGGTAATTTTGTGTCGGAACACGACTGGCGGTCTTTACTTCCTGTCTTTGCTTCTGAGAAAGCTGGCCATCACACGTGGGGAAGAGGTTGTGTGAACTGCTTGCTGACCCAGGCCAGGCGTGTTCGGAGAGAACATCCGATCTGGCTGCTCCCTGTCGGTGCTGGTGAGCAGGCCTGCGTCCCCCAGGGCCAGGGCAGGGGCTGAGCTCTGAGGAAGAGCTCCCTGGGGCCTACGCCCCATCTCCCACGTGTCCTTTGCTGGGAGTTGGTCTGGTCTATTGTCTCTCCAGCTTGGGGTTTCAGTCGGTGAATGGAATGTCACCTGCTTCCTAGACTTGGGCCCACTTTCAGAATCATTAAGATGATGAGGCCCACAGAGCGCGGCATGAAGGCTGAAGCGTGCCAGCCACTACGAAGCTCTCCACGCTTTCCCCCACGCCAGCAACACCGTCAGCACTGCTAGTGCCACACTCCAAATGTTAAGTAATGTGGCGTCTCTAGAAGGGCTCAGAAGACACAGGGAAGGGCGCTTCGTGGCTTGGGGCAGAGGTCAGAGGCACATCATAGTCGCTGTATATATACTCTTGTACCTTTTTAATTTTTATATCAGATGCTTATTTTTTTAAACAAAAATTTTAGTGTAAAAATGATAAGACCTCATTTAAAATTTTCCAGTTATATAGTAGAATCAGGGAAAGAACACCTATGTTGTAAATGTACCCTGAAATTTGATAAAAGCTGGGGTTTACATCTGGGGATGGGGCGCAGTCATGGCAGAGGCTGAAAGTAAATGAGGTGGCCATTGCAGACAGCGCAACCTGCCTGGCAGGTAACAGTGCCTGCGTCTCTTCTTCTCTTCATAGGTCCTGGGTGAGATGACCGAGCTGCTGTCTTCCTGCAGAAACTATGACAACTACCGGCGAGCCTACGGGGAGTGCACCCACTTCAAGATCCCCATCCTGGGGGTGCACCTCAAGGACCTCATCTCCCTGTATGAAGCCATGCCTAACTATCTGGAGGACGGGAAGGTGAACGTCCATAAGCTGCTGGCTCTTTACAATCACATCAACGAACTGGTCCAGCTGCAAGAGGTGGCCCCGCCCTTGGAGGCCAACAAGGACTTGGTGCACCTGCTGACGGTGAGGATCCCCCGGGAGACGGTGACTAAGCACTTCCTGTGTGCCAGGCACCACTCTTTGCACCTTAGCAAATATTAGCTCAGTTAGTCCTTACAAAAACTATGAAGCAACTACTGCTGTTACTTCCATTTTATGGAGGGGAATACAGAGGCACAAAGACATCATTTCCTAGAGGATGAGACATTACTTAGCAGCAGAGCTTGGGCTCACTCCTAGAAGGCCCGACCCAGCAGCGGAACTCTTAAGCAGGATGCCCTTCTGACTCCTAGGAGTGTTTTCCTCTGCCTGCAGGAGCTGTCCTGGGCTCTTGGGAGGAGCTGAGGGCAAATCAGGGTACTGGCTTGTAAGAGATGGAGACAGTATGTTCTCATAAAAAAGGACAAGGCGATGAGTTAAAAAGAAAAAGGGAAAACAGGTTCATTGTTCGGATTCCTATTCCTGGAAACATCTGGGCCAAAAAGGCGAACACGGGCAATGGCGCAGGAGACCAGGACATGCACTTGGGGGGCAGGGGGAGAGCAGATGAACTCCCTCCGGGACCTGCAGTTCTGTAGGCTCACCAGCTGTGTCACTGTGTCATGCAGCTCTAAGTCCCGCTAGTATTTAATCCTAGCCCTTCTTCCAATGGCGAGGTGGAGGTGACCTTGGTCTTGGCGTTAGACATCATCATCTGTAGAAACATGTACAGAACCTTAACTTTTGGGGATCACAAATCCTGTGATGAAAGCTGTGAACATTCTTCCCAGAAAAATACACATAAGGCATATATATATACACACCAATACTTTTGAGTCTCAAACTTCCTGAAGCCCATCCAGAGACGGTAGGTTCAAAATGAGATTGTAAGACCTCTCTCCTCTAAAATTTATGGTTCTAATACATGTGGAATTTATTACTCTTGCTATTGTTTAATAATGCCTGCTACTTAAACTGGGTTCCAGTCCAAGAATCAAATTTTACTAGTATCAGGCCATGAGAACTACCCTTCCAGGCCTCTGTCTGCTTTGGGAAGAACAAGTGCGGTGTGGGCCATCGGACCTCCCAGCACCTAAACTACATAAAGGCTTACAGATTAAATTGAAGTTTAAATGAGGCATCTTGAGAACATTTTAACCAAAAAAGAATTAATGCTTGCCCTATTACAGTAGTAGTTGCTTCACCCTCCAAACTGTGAATTCAGAAAAACTTCCAAGAACCTAGAAGAGTAAACCACTGGACACAAAGAACAAGAAAGAAATACAGCACCCTAGCAGTTAACGCTGTTGTTGTGACCCACAGTTGTCCCTGGATCTCTACTACACCGAGGACGAAATCTACGAGCTCTCCTACGCCCGGGAGCCCAGGAACCACAAAGCCCCAGTAAGTTTTCATATCAAGACTCCTGCAGGTAACAGGTGCATTCACCTGAAGGGATGGGCCTTTAGTTTCCTAAGAGTATTGTGTTCCTACTGTGTGCCCAACCTGTGCTGGGAGCAGTTCCTGACCATAAAGAACCTACAGTCTTGAAGGGCTAAGACTGATGTGTGAACAGTAAATAACTAAATGCCGTAAGAGCACCAGAATGAGTGGTGGAATCAGTCAGTGGTTTGCAAATTAGAGAAGGGAGTGAGTGTTATGGGCCAGAGTGACCTCTCCCTGTTATAAAGTGGCCCCAGATCAATTTCCCATCTGTGATTCACTGCTGATAATGCAAACAATATGCACACTATCAGAAGCTAACTTCAGAGGATTTCAGCTTGATAGATAGAAAAGTCCCATCATTCTGTAGTCATCTGGGTCAGAGAGAGCAGGCTACTAAGTCCTGTGACCTCCTGTGCAGAGCCCTCAAATAGCACAGTCCTAGCACTGCATAGTCCGAACATCCCAGGTTATACGGCCCCTGCTCTCCTACAGGCAGGTTCGTAATTCCAGTATTACTTCGGAGTAACTAATAATTCCCCACAGTGTCCTGGGAAGCTTCCCAGCCCCCAGACAGGTGGTACTTAAGGGGAGAGAGTTGCCCCACATAAGAAATTCAGCTTACCTGTTCAGGTGGCTAAATTTCATTCTCTATAGAAAAGATCAAGTTCTAGCTTCCTATTGTAATGAAAGATGTTCACTGAAAATATCTGGTAGATTTCATTTTCAGAATGTTAGAAGGCATTTCAATGGAAATGGTACCTTCTATTTTCAGAAAAGATTTTAATTTAGGCTAAGTCTTAAATACTTAAGAGTGGACTCTCATCTCAGCTTGTCTGGGCCTCAGATTGTTTTCCTTATGTGTCCTCCTGCCTTTTCGCCATTTCTCTCCTCATCCATCTCTCTCCTTATTAAGAAATAAGTAGAGAACGGAGGAAATGTAAGTGACCCACCTTACTCTTGGTTGATAGCTTTGGCAAAAGGCTTAACGGAGAAGGAATTGAAACATCGGTTAAGTTGAGAAATTTAAATTACCTGCAGGTGGAGATAACGTATGTGAGGAGCAGTTCATAAACAGTAAGACACAGCACTTGCGCTAGTCAAGACTACTGTTCTAAACTTCAATTATGTGGGCTCTCTGCTTCCTGCTGCAGCACATATTTGGGCGCTGTCTGCAGCCATCAGGTAGTGGCAGCCATCAGGGACTGGGAAAGGAAGAAGCTGTAGATTATAGTGCATTATAATCACAGGGGTTTCTCTGATTATTTCATTTTAGCCACTAACACCTTCAAAGCCACCAGTAGTAGTGGACTGGGCCTCTGGAGTATCTCCCAAACCTGACCCAAAGACTATAAGCAAACATGTCCAGAGGATGGTGGATGTAAGTACAGCTGTGCTTCAGCAGACAAAAGCAAGGGGAGCGAGGGAGGGGCACAGTGGCAGACACACACACCACTTCTCGTCTCGTGCCTGCAGAAGAGTTCCGAGGACACTCAGGTCACTGCCATGTATGCTGAGGGCGTGGTACATGCCTTCGTATTTCCACATTTATCCTGGTTCACTCCAGAGTGACCAGAGAAAAGTAAGAGCCAGAAAGTGGACGGGGCAATGAGTAGTCGAGGATTAAGAGAGGGAAGGGAGGTCTTCCGGCTGAGCCAGAGCTCCACAGAAGCTGCGGTCTGAGCCGAGAAGTGACAGGGCCGAGCTGAGGGGGAGCGCTGCAGTGCAGGGAGCAAGGACACCCCAAGGGCACCAGCCGAGCCTAGCCAGGATGATGGCACAGCTGATAGGCAAATGGATGGAAGCACCTGGCCACCCTCCACCCACCTTTGCAGCAGCCTAACGGGCACGTTTCCTTGTTTCTTCCGTTCGGGCTGAGGAGAGGCTTTTATCAGGCGCTCCAGCCCCTCTGTCATTTGGGTAAAGGGAGAAGTGACTGGTTTCTCTTTGGTATTCACCAAAGAAACTCCTTTTTTTCACAGTCTGTCTTCAAGAACTATGATCATGACCAAGATGGATACATTTCTCAGGAAGAATTTGAAAAAATTGCTGCGAGTTTTCCATTTTCCTTCTGTGTGATGGACAAAGACAGGTGAGGACCATGTGGTCAGGAGCCGTCTGGTAAAAACAATTTATGGGCGTGTCACTAGAACTGGTAAACTTGGATACGTTGCTGCTGCGACCACTTCCTGAGAAGTCGGGCTGAGACGCCAGGGCCGAGAGGGCAGCCACCAAACGAACGCTTGTCTGGCTCTGGTGTGGACCACAAGAGACTGTGAAGCCAGTTTAGGAACAGTCCGCTATAAACTTTAAAAAGTCTGGTCTTCCTTCTTGTTTTCTCCTTGCAGATTATGAAAAGCCAGTATTTATTAATACCGTGCACATTTACCTTTCACAAGGTTATATAAGCTCTACTTTGGTTTCCTATGTAAAAAACCAAACGCACCGTGGGTGGGTTCCAGTTACGTATTACGTACTGTCTGAAGTCAGAAACTGCAGCACGAAGTATTTCTCTCCCCCACCACACACAATTTCCTTCATTTCTTTTTCAAGTCCTGTAGATGGTGGTTACATTAGTTGGGAGAACTTAGTTTGGCCAAAGAACAACTCTATAAAAATGAGTGATGCTGTCCCGACTACTCACTACAAGCTTCTCATGCATGCTTCTTAAGAGGGCCGCTTATGGGAGGAGCACATACTGCACTACCAATCGAAGATGGAAAGAAAGGGGGGTTTCTAAGGTGAGAAGCCACCCTTGCTCCCCTCCTCATGCCTTTGTCTGTCATTGGCCGGCAGGGAGGGCCTCATCAGCAGGGACGAGATCACGGCCTACTTCATGAGGGCCAGCTCCATCTACTCCAAGCTGGGCCTGGGCTTTCCTCACAACTTCCAGGAGACAACCTACCTGAAGCCCACTTTCTGTGACAACTGTGCTGGATTCGTAAGTTGTTCTTAGAGTGCTTCAGGGTTGAACTTGGGGAGAAGTACAAGATGCGCTACAATGACTAAGCCAGGCACAAACCTCTCAGCCTCTATCAACACGTCCTAGCTGAGCCCAAGCGAACGCCTAGAATGCCCTGGTCTACAGATGCATGTTTTTCACTTGCACTCATCTTTACCCATTCCCTCCTGATTTATTTTCCCTCTGGCACATGAGGCCTTGGGTAAATGTTAAATTTGGGATGTGTTTTTAAGTGTTATATGTTCATATGCTATTCCAAATGTTAGGAAAAAGAAATGTGAGAGATCCTGCCCCCTCCCCACTTCAAAAGGAACTACCTGTAATAAGTCCCCTGGGCTCTATCCCACCCCCATTAGCAGTTTCCTCCCAAACGCAGTCCCCCACCCCAGGACTCTAGAGATTTGTTCTTTAGTTTGGGGTCCCGAGAAGCCTCTTTGTCTTCATTCAACTTCTGGCATGGAGAAGGCCTGGCTCACATCCCGAGTTTCTTGAGAACATTTGACTTCAAGCAGCACAAACTTCCCATTTTCAATTTAAGGTCAGGAGGGACAAAGCACACAAGAGACAAATGAGGTTCCCCCCACCTGAGGCGGAAAGTAGAATGAGGGAAAATCAGGAGTGCATGTCAAGGCCTGGCCTGCTACCAGACTGAGGAATGACGTGTGGCACCTTCTGTCTCTTGTCCCACAGCTCTGGGGCGTGATCAAACAAGGACATCGGTGCAAAGGTAAGGCTCAGCTCTATCGAGTGCACTGCTTTCCCTGGTCTGAGGTGTGCTCCTATAAAGCATGGTAGTTGTCCATTCAGTCCACAACTTCATCCTCAAACTGGCTTCCCTAGAGGACCCCTGAGAGTGACTGCCACCACACAGAAGACAGGAGCACCTGGGTGAGCAGTTACGCAGTTCCCTTTATGAGATCCTTGCTCTGCCCTAGAAATAGGGATGGCTGGTAGGAGACTCTGCTCTCACACAGTCATGGAGAGGCGGGTCCCCAGTGAAACTTACAGCATCACACTTGGAACAGAAGTGACTGCCAAAGGCCCTTGCCAGCTTTCCTTTTATCAGCAGATACCTGCCTTGTGACTAGAAAAACTCGACTGAAGGAAAGGAGACCTATTATCACAAGAAAGAATAAGACCTAACAGCTGGGTGCCCAGAGGGCCCCCTCAGAGTAGGCAGTATGTGTGGGATAACCAAGACAGCGCCTCTTCCCTCCAAGGTAACAGGGTGCTCCTCCTGCTTCTGAGTCTCACGGTGAGGGCTACGAGACCCTGAGTGCCAGCACTGACTGACCAACCGAGAACGCTGGGCTCATTAGGAACGTTAGATGTCCTGGGTCCAGAAGACAGGACAGGCATATGTGACCACAGGACCCGGTATGAATGTGGTTCTGCGACCCTGGGGAGGTGAAAGGCTTTCTGACCAGGGTTTCCTGTCTGCAGACTGCGGGATGAACTGCCACAAGCAGTGCAAAGACCTGGTCGTGTTTGAGTGCAAGAAGCGCGCCAAGAACTCAGTGGTTCCCACAGAGAACAGCACGTCTGCAGGGCCCGCATTCAGCCTCTGCTCCCTGGGGGCCAAGGACCTGCTCCACGGTAAGTAGGCCCCGGGAACATTCATCTTGGAAAGTGAAACGGGGAGGATGAGGTTGTCAGGGAGGAAAAATTACCTCTATCCTACTCTTTCTTAATAGAAACCAGCGCAGATACCATCATGGAAGGCAGGCCTGTATGTTATGCAGCCTACATTTTAAGATTTACACATCATCTTTGGGTACCATGGCTGTCACATAAAATCCAAATTTTCATGGAAGGAAATGGCAGAGAACAGCGTCAAGGACTGGGCCTCAGTGTGAAGTCTGGACAGGGGGCTATGTGCTTTTATACCCACCTACTTTTGTGTTTTTAGAAATTTCCAACTCTTCTGACTTTCAGAACCCTGTGATGTCATAGAACTTGTTCTGCCACTTTAAGGACTGCTTTACTGTTGCTTTTTTAAATCTGCTTTCTTCCTTTTCTCCTAAAAAGAAAGAGAGTTCCTAAGACTCTGTCCCAAGCTTTTAGTATGTCTAGGAATTTGACCCAAATAATAGAAGAGTTTACAATTTGGGCTGGTAAAAGGATTATAAATGTGTTACAGAAAAGTTGGAAAATGGAAATACAAAAAATCATTACCTATACTACAGATCCGAAAGAGACAGTGTAATTATTTTAGAGTGAATATAACCATTTATTCTGGCACTTAAATAACAGTATCCCATATTCTGCCATGTATAATGCATATCCACATTTTTGGCCCAAACCTTCAGGAAAAAATCTTTTAATTTTTTAATTCAATTTTTTATTTAAATATAAAACCTATTATCCTATTCTGGGGTACTATTTTGCATACAGATATCATTATTGCTTTCTGGAGTTACTTTTAATACATAAGCATACATAAAAGAATTAAAAGCATTTACATAGATACAGAATTAGTACAACCATGTAATGTGCTTCCTTATTTCTTCTCTCAAACATTTGGGCCAAAAAAGTGCACCTCATACATGGCAAAATACAGTAGTTATAATTTTAAGCTTTATTTGGATAAATATTTAATGTTAATTTAAATTATGTTCCCTTATGGAAAAATTAAACTAGGATCCTTACAAGGTTTCTAGCAGTACAGCTGTTGGTTCAGATTACAAATGCTAAGCAGAGAGCCTCTGTTGCTGTCCAGAAGTCATTCGATCAATCCAATGTCTTGGCCGGGAAGCTTAGTGATAGAAATATATACATGCAACATTTTATAGAAAAGTTTACTTTAAAATTACAGCTGAGTCTTTGCAAATCAGTAAACATAGATGATCTGCTATCTTCAAGCCTACTACCCATCTCAAATGCAACTGCCCCTACTTTAGTTTTTCAGGGCCTTACTTCTTTGAGTTAATATCTAGTCTGGGTCCTGGTTAGGGTGCTGGTTCAACGAAGAAAACCAGAATGGCGACTCTTTCCTGTTCTAATCAGTATCAAATGAGGGCAGTATGTTTTGGTACACTTCCACAAAGCCAGAACCCCCCTCTCAGAGTCAAGCTGTGCCTACGGCACAAATGGGCTAACAGGTGCCAGAGAGAATCCCCACCAGCTGATCAAGGCTGCCTGTCTCAGGACCAAATCCCAGGGCCTACTGAAGGTATTTATGAAACGTTTCAGCCTATATACCAACCCTGCCCTCTTTAATTTATGAAACATTACAGCATTGAGGCAGCAGGGGGACAATTTTTCTGAAGAAACAGAAACTTTCTAGGCAACCTTTGTGCAAATAGGAAAAAAAAAAAAAAGCCCTTTCCCCAGGGTGGATGCAGCCTGATACCGGCAACCACGGCATGGCAGCAAAGCCCCCGACGTTCAGTCCCCCTCACACCTACACTGGGTGCCTGAAAGTGAGTCCCTCTGGGGCCCGTGGAATTCCTGTGACAATAAGAAAGCTCTCAGTTGACACGAATGCATCCATCTTGGATCTGCTTTTTTGAACCAGAGTACTAACATGCCATGCATCTCCCTACAGCCCCCGAGGAAGGACCTTTCACGTTCCCTAACGGGGAGGCTGTGGAACAAGGTGAAGACAGTAAGGATCGGACCATCATGCTCATGGGGGTGTCCTCCCAGAAGATCTCTGTGCGGCTGAAGAGGACTGTGGCCCACAAGGCCACGCAGACGGAATTCCTGCCCTGGATTGGCAGCGAGGGCCCCGCAGGTCCTTTCGCACTGTCCTCCCCACGGAAGACAGCCCAGGACACTCTGTACGTGCTTCCCAGCCCGACGTCTCCCTGTCCCAGCCCAGTCTTGGTCAGAAAGCGGGCTTTTGTCAAGTGGGAGAATAAAGACTCCCTCATAAAGTCAAAGGAGGAGCTCCGCCACCTCAGACTCCCGACCTACCAAGAGCTGGAACAGGTACTTTTTCCTTTCTTTGCTGACTCTCCGAGAAGCAGGCCTGAGCTAGGGAAGGGCGTATAGACACGATTCAGACCAGGTTGATTACTAGGAGAATAAAGCAAAAAAAGAAAGGAAAACAAAGGATTCTGGCTTTCTCTCAAAGAAACCAGTGTAGGCTTCAGGAGTGGAGCAGAGTGTGTCCAGGGCTCCCTGTCGCCACAAAGGCGCCACTCCAAAGAGCCAGTGCCCACCACTCGTCACAGCAGGCTCCCTGAGGGGGGAGTGTCTGCCGGTCAGTGATACTGTGCGGACACCACACCCTTTTCTAGCTGGAACTTACAATGAACTTACCTAAGTCCTCCTTCCTTGTAATTCTTACTCTGTTCATCAGGGTTGTTTTGGGACCTTCATGGTTGCCTAGGCATCTTCCTAAAAGAAGGTAGGTGACCTTTGTGCTACCAAAAAAAAAAGTGTATTATAGCTCACCAAAGAAAAAGCTTCACTCTTAATATAAACAAGGGAAATAATGTCTAACACATCAGATAATGTGCTGATCTGCTATATACATGTATTAGAACAGGCAAATCAATAGTAGATGACAGATGCACAGCTGAATACAACATATAGCAGTACACTCTGTAAAATGGTAAAAACTGTGCTACCGGGAGCTGCTTTTCTCTGTCAGGCTCACAACGTCTAATAAGGTACCCAATGGAGGCAGAATGAGGTTTAAAGAAAAAGAAGAAAGGAAAGCTAGGAAAGTAAGAGATGGAATAGGCAGTTTCCAAACACTCCTTAGTTCTTTTTATTTGGAGTGCAAAGCTTACGGTGAGCTGGCTTAGACAGACCTCTTGTCATGGGGTCTGTAGTTTTATTTTTTAACTGATGGCAGGTAAGTTACCGTATTTTGCCATATGTACTTCTTTGCCCAAATTTTTAAGGGAAAACTAAGGATGAGCATTATTACATGGATATAATGATTACACACCATGGGTATAGTAACGGGTGTAATAATCCCATGTACAGTGCGCACAAAACTGTGCGTGTGCATTATACACAGCAAAACACGGGAAGTCTTTTAGAGACAGGCTACCTTAGATCCAACGTTATCATTCACTTCATTAAAGGGGAAGAGTGCCTCTCTGCCGTCCCCCTGCCCCCAAAGCATCAAGGCTGGCAATGTGTTTTTGGAGGCCTATCATTATGACAAGAAAGCCAGCATCCACCTAGGTAGGGTCCCTTAAATAATCCTGCACAGTACCCAGTGAGACTGCAGGACGGCCTCAGGACGCCCCACCTTGTTCTCAGCGTCGTGCTGAGACTCCTGGGAGCTGACTTAGAGGCGCATTTGAAGAAACAAGTCACATGCATAACGCAATAAGAAACTCTTTGGTGCCTGGAACATAATATTAGGAGGAACATATGAAAAAAGAACAGACTTTCTGGAGAAAAGGTACTCTCCTGCTCAGAGTATTTTTAAGACATGCTTTAAGTTGATCAAAAGGAGGCAAAATGTGGGCTCCACAAAGCACTCTCTCCTTAGACGTAGATCTCTTCAGAAGTAGAAACTACGACAAGTAACTTTTAAGAAAAATGGAGGACATCTTGAAAAGTGAACTCAACAGAGTAGAAAGAACTTCACAAAGATTTGTATTTCTAGTCCCAGATGTTCCTTCTAACTAGCTATTAGACTCTGTGACCTGTTTGGTCCTCTGTAAAATACAGGGCCAGGATTCTATAGATCTCTTTACAGTCTGCTTCAGATCTTGACACATTACATGCTATGAAAAGGACCGACGTAGGTGGCAACAGTGACTGCTTGATGTAAGAAGTGGGTGGTAGAAATATTTCCTAAGAGGTAGGTCCAGAATAATTCCTACCCACCAATATCAGAATTCGTAAGCCCTGTCACCATCTTCCCAGCTGCCTCTTTACTTTTATCCTTGTCATAGGGACCTAGGGATAAGAATTCACAATCGTGTCTTAGAAAAACAATGAGCTCCACTTTCCCATTAAGTAAAACCCTTACCATGACTCGTCTATATGTAACTCAATAGCCCCATGCACAGCTCATGTGAGCTTTGAACTCCAAACAAAAAAAGCACACTGACCCTGTGGAACAGAGTAGCGGGACAACTGCCTGTTGGCCCCAGTGGTCCCATCGCCTACTTTCCTATACTGCTCTAGCAGAGGTGAAAGATAAACAGAATTAGAAAACTAACTATGTAGTAGAAAGTTGTGTTAATACTCCTTAAGTCTTTATACTATAATTAAGTGGTTATCTGATTTCTCAATAAATTCACAGCATAAAAAGAGGTAAACTGTGACATCAAAAACATAAAAGGGTGGAAGCTTACAGGCAAACGAAGGTGCTACCAGCATGAAAAGGGCTATTTTATCGATGATACCTTTTTTATAGGCCACAAGGTAACCACAAAGCAAACATCTAGAGTAGAGCTATGAAACATGAAAGGGGAAAATGAGCTATCACCACGGAAAACCACCACTAGCCAAAGGTAAACAAACGGAGAAACGACCAGAAGGCAAACAATAAGATGGCTGTAGTAAGTCCTTTATATATCAGTAATCACTCCAAATATAAATAGATTGAATTCACCAATCAAAAGGCACAGAGTGGCCATATAGATTTCAAAAAAAAAAAGACCCAACTCTAAGCTTGATACCTATTGGGAACTCATTTTAGCTCTACGGACACACAAGCTCAACGTGAAGAGATGGAAGAGGATATTCCAGAAACAAAAACAAAAGTGGCCACCGCCATTCTCAGACAAGACAGACTTCAGGCCAAAAACAATGATGAGACAAAGAAGGTACAGCAACTCTGAATATACACACAGCCATCACTGGAGCACTGAAGTGTATCGAGTAAATACTTACGGATCTAGAGAGAGAAACAGACCGTACGATAATAGCAGGGGATTTCAATACCCCACTGTCAACAACGGACAGGTCATCCAGTCAATTCAACAGGAAATGTTAAACTGAACCACACTCTACAAACCAACCTAATAGACACACATAGGAAGTCTACCCAAGAGCAGCAGCATACTCATTCTTCTTCAGTGCACAGGGAACACTTCCCAGGGCAAACCAAGTGAGAGGGCACAAAACACATCTCAGCAAATTTAAAGACTGAAATCATACCAACTATAATTTCAGACCACAATGGTATGAAACTAAAAATCAACAAGAGGAAAAATGAAAATTTACAAATATATGAAAACAGAACAGTCAATGGGTCAAAGAAATTCAATGGAAAATAAAAAATTATCTCAAAACAAATGGAATACAGCATATCAGATTATGGGATATAGCAAAAACAGTTGAGAGAGGAAAGTTTTAGCAATAAATGCATATCTTTAAGAAGTTAGATCTTAACCTAACTTTACACGTCTTGCGGGGGAGTAAGCCCAAAGTCAGCAGAAAGGAGAAAAATGACAGAGTGGAAATAAGTGAAACAGAGACAAGAAAAATAATAGAAAGGCTCAACAAAAACAAAAGCTGGTTCTTTGAAGAGATAAACAAAATGGACAAGCCTTTAGCCAGATTAAGAAAAAAAGAAGACTCAAAGTTAGAAATGTAACTGTTACTACACAAATACATAAGACCACGAGAGATCAGTGTGAGCAATTACATGCCAACAAATCAGATAGCTGAAAAGCAGATAAATTTCTAGAAATGCACAACCTGCACCCAGACAGAATCAGGAAGAAACAGAAATTTGAACAGACCAATAATGAGCAGAGAGACTGAACAGTAATGAAAAACCTCCCAACACAGAAACCTCAGGATCAAATGGCATCACTAGCAAATTCTACCAAACATTCAAAGAAGAATTAACACAAATTCTTCTCAAACTCAAAACACTGAGGAGGGAATACTTCCAAACTCATTCTATGCGAGCAGCATTACCTTGATACCAAAAACAGATAAGGACACCACAAGAGTCCTGGCTGGTGCCACTCAGTGGATTGAGCACCAGCCTGTGAACCGAAGTGTCACCAGTTCAATTCCCAGTCAGGACGTGTTCCCAAAGGCAACCATACATTGATGTTTCTCTCCTTCTTTCCTTCCCTCCCCTCCCTCCCTTGCCCTCTAAAAACAGCTAAATAAAATCTTTTAAAAAAAAAGGACACAAGAAAACTATAGGCCAATATCACCAATAAATATAGATACGTATATTCTCAACAAAATACTAGCAAACCAAATTCAAGAACATGTAAAAACTATTATACACCATAACCAACTGGGATTTATCCCTGGGATGCAAGGATGGCTCAACATATGCAAATCAATAAATGTAGTACATATTAATAAAATGAAACATAAGAATCACATGATCATCTCAGTGCAGAAATGCATTTGACAAAACCAGCAGATTGGGTACAGAAGGAACATAACATAATAGGGGCCATATACAACAGACCCACAGCTAATGAACTTTATACTCAACAGAGGGAAATTTGAAGCTTTTCCTATAAGATCTAAAGAGACAAGGAAGCTCTCACTCACCACTCTTATTCAGTATAGTGCTGGAAGTCTCAGCTAAAGTGATTAGGCAAAAAAAGAAACAGAAGTCATCCAAAACAGGAAAGAAGTCAAACTGTCATTATCTGCAGACAATATGATCTGTATATAGAACCCCAAAGATGCAACCCAAAACTGTTGGAACTAATCAATAATTTCCATGAAACTGCAGGATACAAAAATCAGCATACAGAAATTGGTTCTGTTTTTATACATTTAAAAAAGAAATAAAACTATCCCATTGACAATGGCACCAGAAACAGTAAAATGCTTGAAACACATTTAAGGAAGGAAGTGAAAGACCTGTACGGTGAGAACGACCAGACTCTGCTGGGAGAGACTGGAGAAAACACAAACAAATGGGAAGACATCTGTGCTCACGCACTGGAGAATTAATATTGTCACACCCACAGTGCCCAAAGCAATCTACAGATTCAATGCAATGCAGCCCCATCAAAACACCAATGGCATTCTTCAAAAAATGTAAAACAATCCTAGAAAACTGTGTGGAACCACAAAAGACCCCAAATAGTCAAAGCGATCCTGATAAAAAAGCAAATTGGAGATATCCAACCTCCTGACTTCAGACTACTACAAAGCTACAGCAGTGAAACAGCACGGTATCAGCACAAAGATAAACATGTAGAGCAGTGGAACAGCAGAGAGAGCCCAGAATTAAATCCCTGTTTGTGCAGTCAGCTCCTATTTGACGAGGCAGCTAGGTCGCCCAATGAGGAGAATACAGTATCTTCAACAAATGGTTTTGGGAAAATACATGCCGAGTACTGAAACCAGATATCCATCTTACATGACTCACAAAAGCTAACTCAAAGTGGATCAAAAAATTAAACATAATACCTGATATTATAAAACTCCTGAAAAAAACAGGGAAGAAGCTCCTCAATACTGGTCTTGACAATTATCTTTTTGAATATGACACCAAAAGCAAAAACGATAGTAAAAATCAACAAATGACACTGTATCAAACTTAAAAGCTTTTGCAAAGCAAAAGAAACAACAAAATGACCTACAGAATTGAGGAAAATTTTTGCAAACTATGTATCATATAATGGGTTAATACCAAAATATTGATATATGAAACTCATAAATCTCAGTAAGAAAAAATTTCAATTAACAAATGGACAGGAGAACAGACCTTTTTCCTGAGAAGACATACATACAGATGCCCAACAGGTGCATGAAGATGTGCTCATCAGCACCAATCACCAGGGAGGTGGGAATGAAACCACAGTGAAACATCGCCGCACACCTGGTAGCGTGGCTGCCACGAGGAGGACAAGCGGTGAGTGCCGAGGAGGACTCGGAGGAGAGGGCGCCCTGGGCTGCCACGAGGAGGACAAGCGGTGAGTGCCGAGGAGGACTCGGAGGAGAGGGCGCCCTGGGCTGCCACGAGGAGGACAAGCGGTGAGTGCCGAGGAGGACTCGGAGGAGAGGGCGCCCTGGGCTGCCACGAGGAGGACAAGCGGTGAGTGCCGAGGAGGACTCGGAGGAGAGGGCGCCCTGGTGCACTGCTGGCCCAAATGTAAACTGGCACAGCCACAGGAAAACAACACAGACGCTCCTCCAGAAGTTAACAATAGATCTATCACATGATCCAGCAATTCCACTTCTGGGTATTTATCTGAAGAAAACAGAAACACTAACTCGAAAATATAAAGGCACCACCACGTTCACTACAGCACGGTCTACATAGCCAAGAGATGCAACAGCCTGAGTCTGCTGACGGATGAATGAATGAAGAAAATGCAGTACACATACACAATGGGACATTATTCATCCATAAAAAAGAATGAAATCTTCCTATCCGTAACAACATGGATGCACCTTGCGCACATTATGCTAAGTGAGGTAAGTCAGGAAAACACGTACTTGTTATATCACTCATACATAGAATTTTAAAAAGCCAAACTTGTCACATTAGAGGATGAAATGGTGGTGATCAGGCAAGGTGTGTGGGAGGGGAGCACAAGACAGGCGTGGTTTGAGGGCACAAACTCACAGGTGGTAAATAGGCTCTAGAGATATAATGCACAGTACAGGGATCACAGACAACAATGCTGTATTCAAATCACCGAGCTTGCTAAGAGACAAGAAGTATTCCAACTACTAAAAAGAAAGGGTAATTATGTAACATAATAGAGGTATTAATTATAGCTACAATGGCAATCATATTACAATATATAACTATTGAATTAACATGTTGTACATCTTAAATTTACATGTTACATGTCAAATACATTTCAATTTATTTTAAAAAGCTGAAACTGGAAACTACCTGCTGTCCATATAATTAAAGTCATTAGATAACTAGACCCCAGTTTAGAAGATGGGATAAAATTCCCATCTTTACCAAAAAGAGTCAATTAGTTTTCAATGGTTTGGGGTAAGAAGGCTTAAGAGTGAAGGAACTATGCTATCTCACATTACAGTATTCCAAGTCATTGCTTTCATACCTCAAATCTGACCAGAGTTCAGGTGTGCCAAGTTTAGGTGTCCCGCTACACAACCTCCAAGGTTTTGTCATTATCCACCTATTGCCTGGGAATGGTTTATTCTGCCTGTTAGCCACTCACATATTTGACACAATTAACAAACACTAATTGTTGTTGGCACATGCTCCTTTGATATTTAACTTGTTCTTTTCTATTTAGGGTAAAATAACTGTCTTGAAAACAGTTTTTCATGCTCGGCCACAATGAACGGGTGCGCCAATCCAGTGTGATACTCCTGATACTGCATTTGCCATTCATCACTGCTTCACTAACATACTCGTTTTCCTTCCACTCCAGGAAATAAACACGCTGAAAGCAGACAACGACGCTCTAAAGATCCAACTGAAATACGCACAGAAGAAAATAGAAAGCCTCCAACTTGCAAAAAGCAATCATGTCTTAGCTCGGATGGAACAAGGTGACTGTTCTTAGCCCAGGAACTCAAGGAGCACAATCTGTGGACAGGTGTACCACGGACTGCATTTCACAGGTCGATTACCAGAAACACCGGGGGGCCCTGGAGTGACCAGCTTTAAAAGGGGTCCTTTAAGAAAGAAAAGCTACTCCTTTTTCCCAGTACATGGTATTGTTTTCTCTTCCACTCAGTTGAACCAGAAGGAAGGAAGACTGAATACAATATTGTTGCCATTCATACCAAAAACTGTTTTCCCTGAAAACTAATAGCAAAAGTGTGATAAAAACGTATCTACAGTTTTCTGATAAGGTAGCTTCTAAGTAGCCTGCCCAGCTGCTGCTTCCTTAGAACTAAAATCCCTGGAAAATGAATCTGCCTGGAGTTTCCTGTGAACTGAGGGATTTACTTGGTTCCGTCCAAAGCTCGCTTATAGTATTAGACTCACTTCTCCATGCCAGCATTCCTCGTGAGTCTGGTTCCCAATTCACTACCTCACGTCTAATCTGTTGGCCGTTCCCCGCTCCTCCCTCGCCACACTCACACACCTGAGGACATCCACCTGGAACTGAGCTTCTAGAGATGTGGGCACAAATAGCGGGGGCTTCAAACAATACGACACGTCCAGTTGCAGATCGACTCACAGTTTTAGTTTCACAGTCATAATAAAATAAGTAACCAAATTAAATACCCGAAAACATGGCCAGTACCTTCTCACAGATGACTGGCTCATTAGCAGGACATAATGCAAACACGTTTGTCCTCACATAATCTACAGTGGACAGAATTAGGGCTCTACGGCTGTTGTTTTTAAACAGAGTCTGTTTAGGTCTTTATGTGCCATCTTTACTTTTTTAGTATTGTAACTATTTTTGAGCTGAATTTGTGCGTATACTGCCTTCACTATTAATATTATTTGGAAATAAGCTAATTGGATCAGAGCCTTCAATGACAGCTGAGCATGTACATATGTATATTTATTATGTATAGATAGTATCAGGCATGCGTGTGACTTGGAATTTTTTTTCCTCTATAAAATGTGGAAGTGAATTAAACAACTTTTAGTCATTTACAGAAATCCACAAGTATAAAGTTCAGTTTGTTATAAAGTGAAGAATTTGCTTACAATGTAAATTATACTGTTTGGCAAAATCACAAGTAAGAGACCTACAGGTTATCCACGAACGAAGGTTAATGACAGATGAGCTAACTTAGTTGCCCAGGCAACTGTTCAGAAACTCCTTTGTCAGATTCTCTATTTCTCTAAAACATTCATACGATCATTTTCTTTTTCTGTGAGGGGGGGCGGGGGAGGGGACTTACCTTCCACGCTTGGAAAACCTGGTACCAAACTGACTTGAAACTCATAAACAAGGTGACCAACGTGCCAAGAATATAACATCAACAACTGGAAGTTCAAACCTAGAGCCAACAACGCCGGGTCTTCATCGGCATACGAAGCACATGTACGCAGTGTAGCTTCCTTAGGGAATTCAGATCGTTTAAGAGGTTCGATGAAGGACTGGTTCCAATTCGCACACCTTGTCGTACTGAGCTTTAGTGACCAAGTTAGTGACTAGCTTTCGGTGCGTTTTACACACAAACTTACCCTTTTCCTAAATCCAAACTGGAAGATCCCTCCACCTGGTATGTACATGTACAGAAGCACTTTGCTACTTACCTTATATGGAACAACACGAGTTTACGATCATCTTCAAAATTCATATTCTTCACTCTTATTCCTCTGATAAAGACCAAACACAGTACTGTTCTATTTCCTTTAAACATATAGTCATGTAACAAATTTTTTCATTCTTCTTCCCCTCCACCCCAAATACAGACTCCAGGTTGGTTTCTATGTAAATACTCTGTAATTTATAGGAACTCAAAAGGTCACAGTCTCCTTAGTCACATTAACAAGGCTAGAAGATCTCAGGCATTTCAGAACTTATCACTAAAATGGACAGGAAGCAGTAATTTCATCACAGGTTTTTACAACCCAGAGGGCCAAGAAGTACAATGTGTAAATTAATATTATTGGCGTGAAGCTACAGAAATAATCGGTTAAGCCTAGGATACAAAATTTTGTGTCTTGTACTGACTTGAAATCAGTTTGGACATATGTTTATCTGCCAAAACAATGACAAATTTTGTTTTGTTAACAGTAATGTCACTTCTCATTTGCTTTGGTAATTGACTTGTATTTTTACTATTTGTGAATTTCTGTCTAAAGATGTATTATGTAGAAGAACTGCAAGGAAAAAACATGTACAAATTGTAAAGTTTTATACCTAATGTAAGTTTTCTTTGTGTAATATTTATATGATAAAAGACATTAGAATCCCTACAACATAGATGTTTTGTGTTTCTTCTAGTTCATGAATATGTAGAAGCTTCACCTGAATTTTTACTATAATCCACCGCTGAGACCATTCCTGTATTGTATTAACCAAACAGTTCTCCTGGAAGGAAAAGCAGAGCCAACTAATTACTCAGTATTATTTCTTCGAAATCTTTTTATAACACAAAGAAGAGTACAGAGATATTCAACCTTTCCATCTTATTGCACCATGACTTACAGTGTTCCCCAAATATTAAGTCTATAAATACTTAACAAAGAAGGAGACAAATTTGAGGTTGTCACTTCTCTGTGGCTTGGTCTTTAATTCCACAGTTCTAAGGAAACTAGCAAGTACAGAAACTTCGAAGCTGTGGGTGAAATTGGTAGAGGATAGTTCAGTCTAATGGACAGACCATCCAGAGCAATTCATTTGTGCTCACGATTACTTAGTGATTAGAGATAGCCATGATGCCCCTTAGTCCCCAGCCAATTTCTGTTTAACCAGACCAATGAAGGAGGGAGAAAACTTCCAATCACTCAAATTCCAGTATGGAATGCCTTCTGATACACTTGGATGTGAGTGTATTTATCATTTTGTCCATTCATACTTCATACAAAATAATGAAGTCAGTCTGATAACCTGAACTTAAATGAGAGATTAAACTTCCTCTCCTCCAGCCATGATTCCCATCCCAAATATCCGTATCCTATGCTCCTTACAATAATGTCATGGCTCAGAACATTCTCTAGTCAAAAATCTTTTCTGGATTTTCAAACCTTTTTTTGAAACAAATATAGGTAATTAAATGTTTTTGTTTTAAAATGGTTTTTTTCTATTTAGTGAGTCAAAATTTCCCTGATCTGCAAAACACAAGGAAATAGGTTCAAAGAAAACACCAACCCCTTCTTTTCCTGAGCTGACATGCAATGGTGTGGTAGGTTATGTGTGGACAGGACTTATGTTCTATGTTTTTTTTTTTTTTTTTAAATCCTCATCTGAGAACATGCTTGTTGATTTTAGAGAGAGAGGAAGGGAGAAAGAGAGGGAGAGAAACATCAGTCAGTCACCTCTCGTATATGCCCCAACCAGGGATCAAACCCACAACCTAGGCATGTGCTCTGACCAGGAATCGAACCTACAACCTTTCAGTTTATGGGATGGTGCTCCAACCAACTAAGTCACAACGGTGGACTCACGTTCTCTTTATGGTCCAGATATGAGAGTATTTTCCTTAATCCAGAAATTCCCAGTCCAGATATATCTAGAGATGCTATTAGATAACAAAGACCAGACCAAGGGAAAATGAGGTAATAGGTAAAAATGAAAATGAGAACCAGGCAAAAAGGAATGAAGAGGAGGCACAAAGGTATTGAACTTTAGGAAGCAGAAGCACCATTCATCATACTCCACATTTGTATTGCATTCAATTTATAAAACATTTTCACATATGGCCTTTCACATTAAGGCCTCAGATTATCTTACTGCTATTTTAGTTATTGCCCAGCACACTTCTACAACTGAAATTTTTACTGAACAAAGTTTATCGTGGACATCTTAGCTTTGGGGACAGGATGAGATATTTGAGTCTAGACCCCTCAGCTTTTTAATCAGGTGATGTTTATGGGAATGTGTACATATGTGTGGTTCCAGGTCCAACATGACTCCGGGAGCAAGCACCGAACCTGGGCAAGGTTTACGGTGAGTCGTGTGGATAATCCCACAGTGGCCCATGAAGGTACAAAGACACCTTACAGAAACTGATAATGTTTCTGCCATTACTCATAACCCTTCATTGATAAAAGCTGGAGGGGTTATAAACTCCTTCTGTGTCAGCAACTAAAGTTCCAAAAAGAAAGGAAGCAGAAATGTAAAAGTTTTAAATGAACGTTTTCCGTTTTAACTAATAACTCTCTTGAAATATTTTACTCTGCTGGCGTCTGCTTATATATTTTTTAAAATTCTTTTTCAGAGTTCACAGATACTAATAAAAGTGTTAATTATGGAAACCATTCTCTGACAATAAAATTAAGTCTATTATTTAATATAAACGCATTAAAAAATAAGTTTACAAATAACCAAAACAAATTGTCTTCCTATCCTGAACAAATTTCTTTGAAGGGTTATCTTGAAAAACACATGGCCAAGACTGCAGTATACACAATATTTACTTTTAAAGTTTTAACATTATTTTAGATTTCACCTAAGGTTTACTATAAAACAAAATATAACTGCCACGTATTAAATGCTGTTTGTCCACTGGTGCGCAGCTTCCTACCTACGGAGCTGGTCAGAGCACAGAGAGCTGTTACGCACAGGTGTTAGCCAGAAGCCTACACCAGAGCACAGACTTTACAGTGGGGATTTTAAAATTTGTGTGGCCCCTTTTCTCTCTCTCCCCGCAGTAACAGAAAAATGTGTTACTTGGCCCACCTCTTAAACCATTCACAGTAGGCCTGCTATAAATTCTCAACAAATTCCACTTGGACTTAGGTCTTTATGAAATGACCTAAATAGGGCTCAAGCATCACATTCCTCAGCTGAAGTGAGGAAAAATCAATCCCTGAGACCCTCTGACCATCTTAGCCGGTAACACCCCAGGACTAAGTGCCGTGATCCAGATTCACAACTCCTGCTCACCAAGCCTCTGACTGCTTCGACAGCCAAACCACAGATAACCCCTCCCTGACCCTGTGTTTACAAATCTAGCTATGAATGAGAATTATGAAGGGATGCCTGGGCCCTATGATCTATTAAAACTGGAAATTACTCTAATCCTATGTAATACAGTTTAGCCTGTTTTTTAACATTCTGATATCTAAAATGGCCCAAAGGATGAAGAAACAATTTATAGGAATATTTTTTACAGCATCATGTAAAACTGGTTCCTGTTTCTGTCCCTTTAGAGTAATTCTAACCTCAATCTAACTTTGCTTTGCCAAACAAAATCACAGATTTCAAATCTAGTTGGAAAAGAAATCAAATATGCATACCAAAAAGTAGGCCGAGGCTTCAGTTAATGGAACTTTAACAGAAAACTGGCCAGAGGAATCACTTCCAATAAAAGAAACATCAAGTCACGACAACTACCTATTCAACAAAACTATTGGTCCCTTCCCCTATTTCTCACTGTGGGGGGAGGTTCGAAGTATATAAACATTTTTGGAAAGTCAGCAAGAATGCCCTAATTACCAAATCCAAAAAATGGCTTTCCTGGTTGGCATTCTCAGTGGTCTCTCCACCAAACACGCTACTTTGGTGGCTACATGGAGACGCTGCTCCAAGAACTGATCATGAGACTGCCCCCAAACAGATGTTCAATGTCCCCTGTTCATCTCTGTACCCTCTGAAAGAGTCCCACAAACAACCCATCGGTGTTCTTCCCCAGCCCCTAGGCTTCTGAGATACAGCTGTCTTCTATATCACTTTAATAGCTTCTGAGAAGTATTCAGAAAATCTGGAGTTCAAAAATGCATCCTGCCACACTGATATTTTAGTAGTGTAAATTAGGAACACTGACCTAGCTACAGAGGAATCACTTCCAATTGAAGAAAAAACAAGTCATGCCAACTACCTACTGAACAAAACTATCAGTCCCTTCCCCTCTTTTGTAAAGTGAAATTAACAAATACAAAACACAGGAATACAGATGAGGCAACAGTCTAACAACAAGTGGGCTCATTTATGTGTCTCAAACCTGAATAAAATACAGGTAGCAATCCAAATCCAATCATGACAATAAAATACTTTCCATTTTCCAAGTTTGATGGTAATAAATATTTACATTTTTAAAAATAGTTTTAGCTCATTTTTTTGTTTTGTTTTTTTTTTTAAAAGACATAACATGCTCAAGAGTACACAAAAGGATAAAAATAAAATCATCATTCTGTCCAGGAGATGAAATGGTAGTATAAAACAATACTCTTACATATTAACCAAATTAAAGAATGACAAGGAACCTAACATGGTGTTTACTTCAAAGATGACATTCAAGTATGTTATTTAGAACACTATGCCTAATGTATCTATCAAGAAGTAAGCACTGCTATCTAATGTTTGTAGTTATTAGTATCTTCTATATCCACCACCACCTCCTCCATATGGATCTCCATAACCTCTTCCTCCATAGCCCCCTCTTCCTCCATAGCCCCCTCTTCCTCCATAATCTCCCCTGCCTTGGAAACCTCCACCTCTGCCACCCCCTCCCCCACCGCCTCCCCAACCTCC
>PVIA01008812.1:0-67640 GCA_004024845.1 Tonatia bakeri | reverse complement strand
GAGAGGACCACGCACCTTTGCCAGAGTGGGTTCCCCCACAGCAGTAGTAGGGGGAACCGTCACCCGGTTTTAGCAGAGATTCCGGCGACACAGCTGATGGTGCTGAGAACCGAGAGAGGCCTACCAGCCTAGCACGGATTACTGGGAAGATCCAGACACTGCCTGAGACTGGACTTCTATTTTTCTTTCCTGAGATACGTACCCCATACTGGGCAAGGGGGAAGGAAGGACTGAGTGTGTTTGTGGGTGTTTTAAGGGACTTTAAGATTTTTTGGGGATTTTGGTAAAAAAATATTAGGTCACTGCCTTAAATTTTGTATAGCACAAAATAAACGTTTTCCTTTCCTTTTCACCAATCTCTGGCATTGAGAGATATCTTTCCTATATGGCGGCGGACAAGACGGACCCGAATTTCTTTCAGTAAGAGCATCCCGGGCTCCTGGGGCTCACGGGCCCCTTTGCTTGTTTGGGTCCTCCTCCCTTGCTCTGTAACATTTTGACTTGGTCTTGGGTTCAAGGCTGGAGTTTTATATTCCCATACTACCAAGTTAAAGACATGAAGGGGAATCGAGGAAAATCAGTTAAAAAATTCTACCCCCATTATGGAGTTGTTAGCCATCCACAAAAGAAACAGGTTTATATTAGATATAACTTGAAGTTGAAGGCTTACAAAAGAGAAATTAGACTGCTCTATGTCTGTTTACATTTTAAATTTGCTCTCCATATTTTTACACCCAAGCATTTCTTTGTCTCTTTCCAGGTACAACTTTCAGTGTTAAATGGCATCAGAAGCCTAAGTCTCTGGATCTATCTGCTTGTTCAACATTTGGTTTCAGAATGATAAATGCAATCAATTTAGCTAAAGAATGTGGGTGATCTTTATGGTCATAGTGAGGGAGCTGTCTATTTAGAGTCAGGTTTAGCTGCATTGTGGGGAATTTTTACTTGGTCCTCATACATTGAGACCCATGAAAAGTACACATGCACACTGTGTGGTTCTGGGGACAAAGAGACAGGTGCTACTGTTACAGGGTGCGGCCAAGGGGGGGACCCTAAATGGACATTTAAAATGGGGTCCAGAACTCAAGGTGTTCAGAAAATACCAGGATGTCCTACCCCGCCCCCCAGGTGTGGGTGGGGGAAAGGGACAAATGGAGCAGGCCCATGGAGAGCTGTTTTGCATGGCAACAGCTCTGCAGCCAACCTCTGGGGTGTGGTCATTTAACATATCTATAACCTTTGACTGGCTACTTAGATATGTTAAATAGCTATGGCCGTGCTCTGAGCCGGGGGCGTGGAAGTAACTTCCCCACCAAGATGTAACTGGTGGGGGCGGGCAGGTCCCCCGAGTTACAGCGCCTGCGTGAGAGCTTGGAGATGATTGGCTCCATGACATGGGGCCACACCTGCCCAGACCCATGATGGCGACCAGAAAAGCTGGAAAGGATAGCAGATTGAGGGCAGGTGTGGCCAAGTGTGGGAGGAGTCGGAAGTGGGGCTGCAGAGGAAGATTGGCGCGGGATTTAAAAGCCCAGGCGCCGCAGCCATAGAGGAGAGAACCACGCGGACTTGGCTGAGTGCAGGGCTCCTGCATCTCTGTGAAGAGAGAACCATGCGGCTTCTGGCTGAGTGAGGACTCCTGTGGTCCTGGGGGAGAGAGGACCACGTGGCTGGAGCAGTGGCGAGAGAACCACGCGGTTTTGCCAGAGTGCAGACCCCTGCAGCTCTGATAGGAGAGGACTGCATGGCTTTGAGGTGCTTCTTTTGGTCACGCGGCCTGGGAAGCAAGAGAGACTTTGCCTGGAAGAAGGGTGAAAGAACTCTTACCAGTAGGCCATGAGACGGTGCTGCATGGCTTTGGGTTAATTGGAGATCCTGCCTGGACGGCGACACAGCTGATGGTGCCGAGAACCGAGAGAGGCCTACCAGCCGAGCACGGATTACTGGGAAGAACCAGACACTGCCTGAAACTGGACTTCTATTTCCTTTCCTGAGATACGGTACCCCAGACTGGGCAAGGGGGAAGGAAGGACTGAGTGTGTTTGTGGGTGTTCTAAGGGACTTTGGGATTTTGGTAAAGACATTAGGTCACTACTTTAAGTTTGTATAACACTAAATAAACGTTTCCTTTCCTTTTCACGAATCTCTGGCATTGAGAGATATCTTTCCTTTAAGGTGGTGGACAAGACGGACCTGACTCTCTTTCAGTAAGAGCATCACCGTCCTGGGCCCCCCTGGTTCTGCTTTGTAACACTACTGCCCTAGAGGTTGAAAATGGTTTACACTTCTGGTCAAGATGGAGGCATAGGTAAATACAGCTTTCCTCCTTGAACAACTACATCAAAATTAGAACTAAACTACAGAACAACCATCACTCAGAACTGCCCAAAATCAAGTTGCAAAGAAGTATGACAATTACGGAATTAAAGAAACCACATCCATCCAGACTGGCAAGAGGGGCAGAGATGTAGAAAGGGCTGATCCCACATCCACGTGTGGTGGATAAACATTTGGGAGGGATATCTTGGGAGTGAGAAGTCCCAGCCCCACACCAAGCCCCTCAGCCCAGGGTTCCAGTGCTAGGAATATAAGTCCCCATAACTTCTGGCTGCAAAAACCAGTGGAGATTGAGTCAGTGGAAGAAACTGACAGATTCCAAAGCAGTTCCTCTTAAAGGGCCTATACACAGACTCACTCAGACTAATTCCCTCTGAGCTCTACAACCAGGGTAGCAGCTTAAAAGGCAACAGTAGCATACATTGATGAACTGAAGTGTATGGTCTCAAGGTGAGAGCTGAAGGAAAGCTTTCTCCCAGAGAGAACTGCTGGAAGAGGCCATTTTTTTCTGGCCCTCCCCCCACACAGAGCCACAAAGATGGGAGGTGGGTGCTATATCTGAGACTTCATCAGTCTGGTTCACTGTTTGCCTCTACCAAGGTGATTCCCTGAGGCTCCACCCCATCCAACTTGAGCCCACCCAAGCTGTTAACAGTGGCTTTTCCATATGACTGGCTTGTCATGGTTCATGCTTCATGGCTTCCGATATCCTCTCAATCAATCAACAGCCAGCCTCAGTGAGGTCCCAGCCCCCTACTTCTTATTAATTGGCCCCAGGCCTAACACTATTAGCAGCTGGCCTTGGTTCACAGCCTGGCCTCACTTAAGCACCTCTAAGCCCAGCATAAGTAGCCATCTGCATATTGTTTAATAGCTTATACCAAATGGCCATAGGCAGAACACAGCTGGTGGCTGACCTTTGCCTCCAACACCCAGGAAACCCCAGAGCCTGTGCACCCAATAGACAGCTGAAAACCACATCAGAGCATCACCACCCTACCACCTCACCTCAAACAATATGTTCAAGAGGAAGATTCAGTGAGCTCCAGAGCCCTGCTGAGTTGTGTCCTGCTCTGTGGAGTGGGACCCTGCACAGTTGATCCTCCACAAAGGACAGAAGTTTGTGGTCTGTGGTTAAAGCCAGTCTCTGTAGCTGACTGGCCTGCGTAATTCCCTTCCATTGATATGCTAATAGCAATCAAGGCTCAACTACAAGAGGAAGGTGTACTCAGCCCACACAGAGGGAGCAACTCAAGTATGCAGCTTAAGTGAAGGGGAGGTTATGCCACTGGACCCTACAGGACGACTATTATATTAGGCCACACTACCAAGACACAGAATCAAAGCAGCTCTACCTAAGGCATAGAAACAAACACAGGGAGGCTGCCCAAATGAGGAGACAAAGAAACATGACCTAAATAAAAGAACAGATCAAAACTCCAGAAAAAAAAAAGTTAAACAAAGTGAAGATAAGCAATCTATCAGATGCAGAGTTCAAAACACTGATTATGAGGGTGCTCAAGGAACTTAGTGAGGACATCAGCAGTATAAAAAAGATCCAGTCAGAAATGAAGGATACACTAAGTGAAATAAAGAACAATTTACAGGGAAACAACAGTACAGTGGATGAAGCCAAGAATCAAAGCAATGATTTGGAACATAAGGAATCAAAAAACAACCAGTCAGAATAACAAGAAAAAAGAATCCAAAGAATCCAAAGTACCCAAGATAGTGTGAGGAGCCTGTGGAACAACTTCAAGCATACTTACATTTGCATCATAAGGGTGCCAGAGGGAGAAGAGAAAGAGCAAGAATTTGGAAACCTATTTGAAAAAATAATGAAAAAAAAACCCTTCCCTAATTTGGTGAAGGAAATAGACAGCCAAGTCTAGGAAGCATAGAGTTCCAAATAAGATGGACACAAAAAGGCCCACTCCAAGACACATTATAATTAGCCCTGGCTGGTATAGATCAGTGGATTCAGCACCAGCCTATGAACTGAAATGTTTCTGGCTCAATTCTCTGTCAGGGCACATGCGTGGGTTGCAGTCCAGGTCCCCAGTTTGGGGCAATGTGAGAGGCAACCAGTTGATGTTCTCTCACTTGTAGATGTTTCTCTCCCTCTATTTCTCCTTCTCTTCCTCTCTCTAAAAATAAATAAATAAAATCTTTTATAAAAGACACATCATAATTAAAATGCCAAAGGTCAAAGATAAAGAGAAAATATTAAAAGCAATAAGAGAAATGCATTACTTACTTATAGGGGAATTCTCATAAGACTGTCAGCTAATTTCTCAAAAGATACTTTGCAGCCTAGAAATAGGCAGCCTAAAAATTGCAAGAAATATTCAAAGTGATGAAAAGCAGAGACCTACAGCCAAGATTGCTTTACCTAGCAAAGCTATCATTTAGAATCAAAGGGCAGATAAAGAGCTTGCCAGACAAGAAATTGCTAAAGGACTTCATCATCACCAAACCATTATTATATGAAATGTTAAAGGGAAGTATATAAGAAAAAGTAGAAGATAAAAACTATGAACATTAAAATGGCAGCAAATTCACAACTATCAGTGACAGACCTAGGTAAGGAGGAATGGAAAATCACCAAGTGGGAAACCTGTACCATGGGAAACTGCCTGCCAACCCTACCCAGGACAAACAGATGTCTGGCTAAGATTGGAGTCTGGGGTCGGCCTATCTGGCATAACAGGATGCACCTTTAACTTGAGCCTAACAAGATGTATCAAGAACAATGGACAGCAGATATGGCACCCAGCAACCAGCTCTAGCCAATCAGACTCTGATGCCCCAATCAGTTACCCTTCATGGATTTTTGCACTTACAGACCCTGCCCTAAGAACAACTGAGTGAGTCTTAACTTCCCATGGTTCACTCCCCAACCTCCCTAGTTTGGCTCCAGTTTCCCTCTTATTCCCACCAACAAACCCTGCTCCTTAGCTCGTTGTATCCATCTGATTTCTTGAGCAACTCTGACCTAACAATCAACAACTGAATCTAAAAATCAAACTAAGCAAACAAGTAGAACAGAGACAAAATCATGGATATGGAGTGCCAGATGGGAGGGGAGTTGAGGTGAATTGGTGAAGAGGTGAGAGGATTAACAAGTACAGATAGGTAGTTACAGAAGAGCCATGGGGATGCAAAGTACAGTATAGAAATGGAGTAGCCAAAGAACTTATACGCATCACCCATGGACATGAACAATGGTGTGAGGATTGCCTGAGGGATTGGGGGGTGCTGGGTGGAGGGGGGCAATAGGGGAAAATTGGGGCAACTGCAATAGCATAATCAATAAAATATAATTTTAAGAAAATGGTTTAGAGTGATCTCTACCTGACCCTGGGTCACCTTTTTCAAGTATTGGGAACGCAGTCTGCACAAAACATATCAGTAAGTAAGTCTGACTCCTGGATCGAGCAGTTGTTTAAGTCTTCAGAGAAGCTCAGCATGCACTCATACTCAATTATAGCAAGTGCTCATTGACCCTGTAATATGTGTCAGGCATGAGTTTAAGTATATGCATTAAGAATCAAAGGGCAGATAAAGAGCTTCCCTGCCCTTTATTAATAAGTTAATGCATAAATTAATATACATTAATTTATTTAATTATTACCACCATCCATAAGGCAGATAATAGTATTTTCATCTTCTGTTTATAGATGAATAAACTGAGACATAGAAAAGTTAAGCAACTCTTCCAAAGTCACACAGCTAGTAAGAGACATAGCTGGGATTCAACCTCCAACAGGGTGGCTGCAGAATTCATACTCTTAACCTCTATGATATATACTGCCTTGCTTAAATTTGTTTTTTAAAAGCCTTATTTTGTCGGACTTGTTGCCTGGATTCTGAAGTGTCCCATGCCTGTGGTAGAAAGGCTCTCTTATTCTATTGCAGTTCTTGGCAAAACCATTTTAATTTTTTTACATTTACAAAGCATTTTCCTCCTGCCCTATGTTAAGTTTCTTGCAGCTAACAATGTAGCTTCATTCATTTCTTCAAAGTGGTTTCACAGATGCAAGAGGGGCAATGCTAAAGCCAAAGGTGTGGGGAGTAGGAGAGATGGGTGCAGGTGCCAAAGACACAGTTTGGTAAAAACCACACAAACCTAGAAGCATTTGAGCCCTCCAACAGGGGAACCTGAAGAAAAGTGATTTCTCAAAGGGGCATTGAAGATCCACTTGTCCCCACTAGGCTTAAGCTATGCAGGTACCCATATTCAGGGTTTCTGGGTCCCACTGCTCCCCTCTTGGACTTATTCAAGCTGATTTGGCAACTGATTGAAGGAAATGGAGAAATAAGGGAGCAAAGAGGACTCATCAGAAGAATAGAATGAGGGGAAGTAAAGGTTGGAAGGGTAGAGAAAATGGATGGAGTAAGGGAGGGTGAAAATATCAGTAAGAAAAAGAAAGGATGAAAGGAGAATGGAGGAATGGACAGAGAGGGAGGAGAAAGTAGAATAAAAAGGAAGACATGATGTGCATTGCATGTGGTGAATTGTAGAGGTGGCCAAGAGAGGAGGAAGACTGAGGGGAAAGGCAGATAGAGATACTCTCCTTCCTCCCTTGTATGATCTAAATCCTGACTTCATGGATTTTTATCTCCTCTAGCAGCTGTCCTTGACCACCAAAAGGTTCTTACATTGCATGTGGCTCCATCTAGATGAATTTGCTCTTTGCCTTCTCTGAGCCTCAAGTGTACTTAAGAGTCAGTGCTTGACTTCCCTGAATTTTTACAATACCATTCTCCCCCACCACACCAGTAACTAAGCTGCACATTCTTTAAGGGTTGGGATAAACTCTTAGAGCACTCCTTCTGTCCCCAAATCTCTCTCTCCCCATTATAGGAACTTCTTTAAGCATTAGGGCAATTGATATCATAAGCCTCTTACAATCATTATTTCATAAGCACATTCTTTATTAGAAAGTAAAAAAAATATATATCCCTGCAAGTATCAAATACAAGACAAAGATTTTTACTTGAAAGGAAAGGTACTGTTTGGATATTGCAGATGCTGGGGGAAGGAACTGAAAGGACATCCAAGGAAAGAATGTAGTAGAATGTAGTAAGTACCCAAAATATTTCACTCACTTAACAATCCCCCAGAGCTTATTGTCTAAAGCCAGAGATCTCTGATATATTCATGCCCTTATATAATAATTCTTCTTTCAGGGGAATTTCAGGGGAAAAGGGGAAAGGTTTACAGGAAGAAGTATAAAGGACACATGGATAAAAACTAAGGGTGGGTGGAAATGGGAGGGAGGTGGGGAGGGCTGAGTGGGTGGGTTGGGGTGGGAGTAAAAGATAGAAAATTGTACTGCAACATCAATTAAAATAAAAAATATTTAAATATAAATAAAATCATTCTTCTCTATTTATATAATATACATAAACTCAACTTCAAGGAATAGTTCTTAAATACTACTAGGTATGAGTAAGAAAGTCTTTTGGAAGTTCAAATCTTTTTTGGAAGTAGGCAGAATATAAAAAAAAAGAGTGGGAGGAGAAATAAAAAGCCTTTCCCCCTTGTTTATCTTCAAGATGTGTCACAAATTGATTTAGAAGGCTTTATTACTCTGTGAGTCACACATTTGACTTACAGCAGGTTTTGAAATCCAGAATCTATAAAAAGGACCTAACATTGTGAGAAAATTCAGGGGCACTCTCACCCAGATGGTTTCTGTGCTCACTGCTGAGCCTACCTACCTCCTGGTACCACCCAAGGAACTGAGGGTGCTGCTAGGGCTTCAAACTAGCAGCATTGGGTGTATTCAGTGCCCTCTTCCTCCGGGGTGAGGCAAGTGACTGGAACCCCCCAGGGGCTGCTTTCAGATAATATTCTCACAAACCCTGTGAGTTGTTCAGAGTGGGCAGGACTTGAGAGACAGGCAAAAAAGGTACCCATGGTGCCCTGTCCCACTTAATTAAGTCACACTTTCCTTTTCAGTCCCTTCTGCTTCAAACCTGCACCAACTATGCCCATTTATTTATCTTTCAGTAGTCAGTCTTCAGGACCTCAAGAAAGCAAGGCTTTCTGCAGGTGCAAGCCATGGAGGGGCAGCTCCAAACCCTCTCTCCCAGTAATTTACCAGCTGTTTTTTCTATCCCAGCCCCCTCCACAAAGTTCTCTAGCTTCATCAATTCAATCCCTTACCCAATTAGCAATTTTCTTCATTCCTGTCCCTAGGTAGTTACTTTCACACCTCCCCCTATTGTTCTGTTTCCTCCATCTCCAGGGTGATCCATGACCCAATAGGCATTTACATTTACAAAGCAATTGTATTTACATAAGACAGCTCTTATCAACAGCTGAAAGAGGCACAACTATAATACATATATAATGGAGAGCTCCTATTCATCACTCACATTTACAGTGCTTTCCAACAGTTTAGACTGTTCTAGAAATTGGTATATGAGGGGAAAGAGCCTTGCAAATTTATCACTAAAGGTAATCAATGAATTCCAACTAATGCGCTCCACACCTCATGGTGAAAATGCACCAAAAATATGGGGAAAACATATTTAGTCTTTAAAGTTTTCTGGATTTAATTTGAGCTCTCACTGATTTCATTTAACACAAAGTTTATATAATCAGTAAGTCAGTAGCAATTGAAAATACCAAGGCTAGTCTTCACCCATTAGGGCATTTTGGTAATATCTAGTAATGGCAGGAGATTCTCATTTAACTGAATTGGAAATGTAACATATATTAGCTTACAGAAACTTAATCAGTATGATCAAATTAAAATGGGCCACTCAGACATGCCATCCTGATTAAGGCACTTGCAAACACTTCACAATTAACAGAGATTTGTGGTGTTAATGATTTAACACTCAGTTTTTTTTCCTCTGGGGATTCAGCCTTGGAAAAATTTTTCCCTAGACAATTAGAAAACTCCATCATTTATTTTGAAAAATGTTGCAACACTGTTATTGACATTAATTCTCAAAGAATGCACAATAGTAAATTGCATGTGCTGGTGATTTTTTTTTCCCTTTAACAGTCACTGCCTTCTCTTTGGGATGAGGATCATTAATCTGGAAGTGTTAGCTCTTGGGAGTGGTAATGAAGTTTGGTAATGGTGAAATGACCATTTTTAAATACATTAGAGGAAAACTTTACTTTTCTGCTTTCTGCAAAAGTTTTTTAGGTTTACTGAAAGGTGTTTGCTTATGGTCTTATCCAAAAATTACTTTGGCTAACCTGACCTGTTGTCCTGAGTAGAAGGCTACAGAATTAAGCCATATCTCATAAATGTGTTCTTAACAGATCATTATAAAGAGTAGCTTGAGAGATGTGAATTACACCCCCCAGTCTTTTAAAACTCATCTCTCAGCCCACCACCCTGAAAATTCAGCAGTAGAAAATTACCTGGAAAGGATCTTATGTTTACAGCTCCATTATTTAGGTGAATAGTGAGTAGTGAAGTAGGCTGTCTAGCTATTTGTTTCTACGTTGGTCAGCAAAGCCAATTCCTACATTTAACAGCAGAGAAAGAAATGAGATTCAAAGAGGAAGGTTACTTTCTCAAAATGGCAGAGTTAGTAAATGATCAGGTCTGGAGCTGGAACCCCAGTCTGTCCACTCTGAAGCTTTTCCCTCGTTCTCCTTGTGTCCAGCTGTGTCTCATTAGGACAAATTCCAAGTCACTGGAATTTGACTTAAAAGAATATTATACTATTGGGTAGTAGCTCAGTTAATGAACTTATGAACTCAGTTAATGAACTTAAGAACCACATTAGGATGAGAGGGTAGATGAACATGAGGAGGAAGATCGTGTGCTGAGGTGGGATGAGTGATCTAACTTTCAACAGGTCCCTCAACAGCCTGCTATGGAAAGATGGTTAGAACAAGGATAATTTCCATGAAAAGCACTATCAGGAACTGAGGCAGGAGACAGTCAGGAAGGGAACTCCAGGAGCCCCATAGGGCTTGGATGGAGAAAACATCCATTCATGACAAAGACACCCTAAGACCGGTGTTCCTGTTTACTGGAATAACTCTGAATCATGAAATGCGCCTGCGCACTGCCCCTGATTCATTATAACAGCATTATAATAAAATAACATTATGGGACTCCCTTCTCCAGTAGCCAATCAAGAAAATCATGGGAAACCACACATGCGCAGTAGCTTTGAAATGTAACTCCTTGTACCTGTGCAGAAAAAGCCCTCCAAAGACTAGTCAGGAAGCTTCTGCCCTATAAGAATGGCATCCCTCCAGCCCATGGAAGCTCTCTCTGCTCAGAGCTGGCCTGCTCCCATGATCTGTGGAGTGTACTATCGCTTAATAAATCTTCCCTCTTTCTTTATACTATAAACTCCGTGTGTTCGGCTCAATTCTTTGTCCCGATCACTAAGAACCTGGTTACCTGTGCCACCTGTGACAGAACTACTTCCCAGACACTAGTTTGGAAAAGCAAAGGCAAGTGATGGGTTAAAATAAAAAAGGTCTGCAGGGTAAGGGCATTCCAGAAGTGCTCCCTACACCTGCCTGTAATATCATGAACTAGGGGAAAGCAACGAGTCCTCCACTTGGTTCAAAACCAAAATCCCCAACCGAATGCTCTTTGTTTAAAATAAGCTCAAGGATATTTGAAGTTCAATTAGAATAATTCATTTATTCTTTCATCTATTTAAAAATGGGGCTAAGTCATCTTAACATTGTCACATACTGATTTGCAGTGCATTCACTTTCTATTCTTGTAGTAAGATGGAACAAAAGAATAGGTGGTCTTTCCTGGGGTGTGTTGAAAACACTTTATTCTCTGGACTATGAACAAGTTATAGAAGTGTCTCATATCAGTAAATATACTGACAGCCCATGATGTACTCTGGTATGCTCTGTGGAAAATAAAAAAGGAATTACACTCACTCTTCCTTAAGGAGCCATAGCCATATGTTAGCTAGAGAAATCAGCAAATAGGAAAGTTAATGATAAGAATGACAGAGCTATTATTTCCAGAACTCTGTCTTTCTTTTTTTTAATTCATTTTATTGATTATGCTATTACAGCTGTTCCGATTTCCACACCCTTCAGTTGCCTCCCTCCAACCCGTAGCATCATTCCCTCCAGCAATCCCCCCACTTAGTTCATGTCCATAGGTCATGAATATAAGTTCTTTGGCTTCTCCATTTCCTATACTATTCTAACCTCCCCCTGCCTATTTTGTACCTCCCATTTATGCTTCTTATTCCTTCTACCTTTTCCCCATTCTCCCCTCTTCCCCCTCCCCACCAATACCCCTCCAAATGATCTCCATATCTGATTCTGTTCCTGCTCTGGTTGTTTGCTTAGTTTGTTTTGTTTTGTTTTGTTTTTTAGATTCAGTTGTTGATAGTTGTGAATTTGCTGCCATTTTAATGTTCATAGTTTTTATCTTCTCCTTTTTCTTATATACTTCCCTCTAACATTTCATATAATAATGGCTTGGTGATGATGAGCCCTTTTAGCTTTACCTTGTCTAGAAAGCACTTTATCTGTGCTTCAATTCTAAATGATAGTAATCTTGGTCATAGGTCCTGGCTTTTTCATGACTTTGAATACTTCTTGCCAGTCCCTTCTAGCCTGCAGATTTCCTTTTGAGAAATCAGCTGACAGTCCTATGGGAACCCCTTTGTAGGTAACTCTGCTTTTTCTCTTGCTGCTTTTAAGATTCTCTCTTTATCTTTAACCTTTGGCATTTTAATTATGACGTGTCTTGGAGTGGTCATCTTTGGGTCCAACTTGTTTGGGACTCTCTGTGCTTCCTTAACTTCTATGTCTATTTCCTTCACCAAATTAGGGACATTTTCTTTCATTATTTTTTCTAATAAGTTTTCAATGTCTTGCTCTTCTTCTACTTCTCGTACCCCTATGATTCAGATGTTGGTAAGTTTGGAGATGTCCCAGAGGCTCCTTAGCTTATTCTCATTTCTTTTGAATTCTTCTTTCTTCTTGCTGTTCTGATTGACTGCATTTTTCTTCCTTATGTTCCAAATTGTTAATTTGATTCTTGGCTTCATCCCCTCCACTGTTGGTTCCCTGCAGATCTTTCTTTATTTCACTTAATGTAACTTTCATTTCTGTCTGGGTCATTTTTTATGTTGTTGAAGTACTCAGTGAGTTACTGGATCATCCTGATAACCAGCGTTTTGAACTCTGGATCTGATAAGGTTGCTCATCTCCATTTCATTTAGTTCTTTTTCTAGAGTTTTGTTCTGTTCTTTTGTTTGAGCCATATTTCTTTGCCTCCTCACTTTGGCAGCCTCTTTGTGTTTGTTTCTGTGTATTAGGTAGAGCTGCTTTTACTCCCTGTCTTAGTAGCATGGCCTAGTGCAGAAAATGCACCTATAAAGTTGTATGGGGTTGAGCCTTACATAATTGCCAGGGCAGGGCTACCTGTGTCACCACTTTGCAGCTCTGTACGGTGGAGGATTCGGAGAATGGACAGTGATGATGCCTGGCTTCTGGAGTTTGCCTGGGGGGAAGCTGTCTCCTAGCACTCACCCTGATGCCAGTCACTTTACTTTCTCCCCATATGTGACTGGTGCCCTTCCAGCTGTTGCCTTGGTGCTGAATCCCAGAGGGAGTGGGTCTGCATAAGTCCTAAGTTCCTTGAGGGTCCTTTAAGAGGAGTCCCCTGAATCCCCCAATTTCTTCCACTGCCCTAGCCACTGCTGGTTTTTACAGCCAGAAGTTATGGGGACATATCTTCCTGGCACTGGAATCCTGGGCTGGGTGGCCTGGTCTGGGGCTGAGATCCTTTGATTCCAAGGTGTCCCTCCTGATTTTTATCCACTAATGTGGATAAAAATGTGTAGGTCTGCACATTCCATGTCTCAGGAACTCTACTTTCCATTCCATATCTCTGTGCCTCTCCACAACTCTCTGCATCTCCACCCCTCCTACCTGTCTGGATGAATGTGGCTTCTGTAAATCCTTGGTTGTCAGACTTCCATAAAGCTCAATTTTCTGATGAATCTAGGTGATACTGGTTTTGTAGCCATTGTAATTTTTGCTGTATTGTGTGAGGAGGCAAAGCATGTTTACCTATGTCTCCATCTTCAGCAGAAGTAGAACTCTGTGTTTCATTATCCAACACCCACAGTCTTCTAGCAGAATCTTCAGTTGCACCTTACTTGCAGGGCACCACTTTGTTCCTTGGATTCTAGTTATCTGTGTACATGAGGATCTTCTTTACTAGAAAATGAGATGCTTAAGAGCCGTGCCTGAATTTGTGCTTCTTTCAGACCCTCTACTTCTATTTTCTCCCTTCTTTCTCTCATTTCCACCTCTCTATTTCCACCCCACCCCAGCACCTAGTAGTGTGCCCATCACATACTAGATGCACAAAACTTGCTAATTGATTTAATGAACACATATTAGTGCCCAATTAGATGTTAAATAGATATTGTTCAAGAAAAGGGAGGGCTGCTCTCGGGCTGAATCAGGAGAGACATGAAGAAGGAAGAGGCATATTATGAGTACTAACAATAATTTGATTTAATGAGCATCGATATGGACCAGAAAATTAGCATACATTATTTCACTGAATCCTCAAAGAATCTCTAATAGAGAAAGAGGTACAATGATTATCCCCACTTTATGGATAAAGAAACTGAGGCTCAAAGAAATTAAGTAACTTGTCCAAGGTGCTAGATATGGGATATAAACCTATATCTATATCTATATCTATATCTATATAATTCAAAAGACAGCTCTTTCTAATAAACTAGGATTAGGCAGGTGTAGTTGAAAGGTGGAAGTCATTCAAGATAGATGCAATGGTATGAAAAATACAAGGAATTTGACAGAGAAGGAGGAGACCACTATAACCAAGGGGAAGGTGGGGGCTGATGACAACACTATGTAGTTGTAGATAAGATTGAGTTAGTGAACACAAAACACTGCAGAGAAAGTTTAAAAATTATAACAAAACATGGGTATATAATTATATAAAATATCTATAATAACTAAATATTAGAAAAATCATGGGTCTTGAAATGGCATTCAAATTAACAATGGAGACTTTGGCCTAAACACCTGCCTGGCTATTTTTTGGGAGAGGATAACTTAAGCAACTAAAATAATCCTCTCCACTAGCTAATAGTATTTCCTTCCCTTAAAGATTTCATTAGCACAAAGGCCAGTTTGAAGCAATACAGTAAAATAGTTTGTGTTCATTTAGTCTGAAGAGCAGAAGGCAGTTGGGGAGCATTACTCAAAAGCTGAGGCACTTTTCTCTCCAAGTATTTCAGTTCAGCCTGGGTTTTAGGCTGTAATCTCAGGGAACAATCATCTCTCTGGATCAAAAGAACCAGTCTGGTTCTTTTCATTTCTTCAGACCAATTTGGCCATATAATGGAAAGCATTTCTTCTTTCTTTTATTCTTCCTCCTGTTTTCCTTTTCTTTTTTACTCTGTTTTGTCTTTAAAATTTTGAAGAATTAAGTACAGGGACTGCATGACCACACAACTGCGCAATAACCAGAGCTGCTGCTATCAGGGAGCTAGGATATGGTGAAAAAAAGCTGTTATCCTATATTCTGCTCACTGAATATTCCCAGGCTGATTCTATACCATTTGAAGCAGGAGGGCTTTATATAGTCAGACTCCACTATGTGAAGTAGATATTAAAATGAATCACTCAGGAAGAGGTGAAGTGGATGCCTGAAGCCCCAACTATTTACCACTTCAGACTCGCCTTCCCCTCCACTTTCAGCAGGCTCTGAGGTCCTGCCTCAGAACCCAACAGGCTTTACAGAATATAAATTAAAAACCACTGATCTACACAAGAGAAGAACATGGTAAGAACATTTGCAATGGCTCTATTAGACTAGGTAGCTTCTTTAAACCTCTTTTAGCTTTTTTCACATGTTAGAAGCCAAAAAAGGAATGGAGAATGATGATGGGGCAAGCAGAATCCTCACCAAGAAGCATTTGCAGGGTGGAAAGAGAAGAATGGAAAATTCTTTTTCTTGGTCTTCCTGTTGCTTAGCACAAAATGCCTTGTCCATTGTAGGCATCTGGTAATGGTACCATCTCCCATATTGCAAGAAAGAAGAAGACCAAGTAGGTGATAGAGATCCAGATACTTAGGTAAAGAAAACCATAGTCTCCAGATTTCATGTGTTTACAAGGACAGAGCTGTTTATGTCTAACTAGTCCCTGAAATATTGCTGCTAAAAAAAAAAAACAGTAGAGAAATGAATCTTTGGTGAGGAACCAGGCATGTGGTTGGGAAAGGCATCATGGCCTATGACAGTAGGGATAACCATTGCAGATGTGGCATAAGGATGGTAAACATTTTCAGTAGAATATTAACCCATCAATTTGCTTATGTGGAGATGTACTTTTTCCCCCAATGTTCCTGAAAACTACTAGAAAGAGTATATTTGTGAGTAGTTAGTTTTTTTGCAAGGTCTCTAAGGACACGACATTGCTTGTTTTCACACCCTCCTGACGATGCCAGGAGTTATAAGAATTATCTGTAGTTCACTGAAGAAAGAGGAACAGTCCTGGGAGAGTGATGTGGCTGGATAGTGATAGCATCCTATTTTTTGACAAAGATAATAATTGAAGTAGGCAACCAGGTGCCTACTGTGAAGATATAAAGGAGCTTGATAACTCCTGAAGGTTCCATAGGCACAAAATGGCAGATAAGGATGAACAGGCAGATGCTAGGTAGGAAGCATCACATTAATGCCCATGAAGCACACATCTACTCCTAAACAATAATGAGAAAGAGGGACACTCTTGAGGAGCCACTTGGAGACTACCACTCCTGCTTCTGCCAATTATGATCTTTGATGCCAAAAATCCTCACAACTGTTTAGATATCAAGGCTTGGAGAATCACTACCCTGGCTGAGCTTCATAATCTAACTATGCTAGGAGCTTATTTCTGCTGAGGCACCTGTACACCCTGAAGGGAATCTTCAGGATGGGGTATGATCCATGCTATCTAAGCAAGTGATGAATTCTCCTTGAACCAAAGTAATAGAGCAGTATTAAGACTAAATGAGAAAATGCATGCATTTAAAGCCCTTAGAATAGGGCCTGGTGCATAAGAAGCACTTGGTAAATGTTACTGCTTATTTAAAAAAAAATGACCCTTGTTATCATTGGCCATCTTGGCTGTTTTGTTGGGAGTGGATTCTGTAAGTTCTCTACCAGATTCTTTCTTAATTATTAGGAATTTCAAGTTTAACCAATCTTGCTTCCCTGTCCCCTGATATGTATCCCTAAACTGGAGTCTGGGCTTTGTAAACAGTAATGGTCAAACATATACAAGATCTGCCAGACTGAACAGGACTATAGATTGCTCATATTGATTAAATTATCCATTCAATGCACGCATCCAGCTTTCTCAGTTGTCAACTTTTTCTCCATTGGTATATGTGGGTTTTTTTACAGTGTTAAGTGGATGGGAATTATTTATACACTGAAAAACTCATAGCCATTCAACATTGTATTAGAGGTTCTAGTCAGTGCAATAAGGCAAGAAAAAGGCATTTATATTAGAAAAGAATAATAAAACTATCTTTTTAAAAATAAACATGGACATAATTGTCTAAGTAGAAAATCCACTGTAATCTACAAAAACTTTTTTGGAACTAATTAGTGAACTTAGCAAGTTTGCAAGATATAAGATTAATATGCAAACATCAATTGTACTTCTATATACTAGAAATAAGCAATTACAAATTGAAAAATACTATTTATTATAACATCAAAAGTATGAAATACTTAGGGACACAACTGACAAAAGATAAGAAAGACATGCACATTGAAAACTACAAAACATTGCTTGATTAGTAAAATTAAAGAAGATCTAAATAAAAGGAGAGAAAGGCTGTACCCATGGTTTGGAAACTCAATATTGTTGTCAAAATTCTCAAATTTGATATATAGATTCAACACAATCCTGGCCAAAATTCCAGGAGACATTTTTTCTGGAAATATATGGACTGAAACTCATCTAGAAATGCAAAGGACCTGGAATATCCAAAACAGCTTTGAAAAGGAAGAATAAACTTGTTGGACTCACACCATATGATTTCAAGACTTATAATCCTAGAGTAATTAAGACTGTGGATTTGGCATAAGGACAAACATAATCTATTGGGAATCTAGAAAAAAATATATATAAAATTTTCAACAAAGGTACCAAGGTAGTTCAACAGAGAACTGTACTGGAAAGTGTACTGGAACAACTAATTATCCATATGTAAAACAAAACAAAATCTTGATTTCTACTTTGCACCATATACGAAACTTAACTCAAATTGGCTAATTGCCCTAAATCTAAAAGCTAAATCTATAAAACATCTAGAAGAAAACATAGATAAAACTTTTGCAACTTTGGATTGAGCAAAGATTTCTTGGATATAATACCAAAAGCATAATAGAAAAATTGTAAGTTGAATTTCATGAAATTAAAATATTCTATATTTGAATGATTCTACACTCCAGAGTTTCAGTCACTTTTAGGCTGATAATAATTATTTGGATAGCACATTAGTTATGCCCTGTGTTCCCATACTCTAAGTACTGCAAGTCATAGTGTGCCATGTTTAAATGGTTAGTTTTCTGAAAAGTACATATTTGGCCTAGAGGCATTACAAGATGACATTCATTGAGACTCTGCGATTCTGTCACATTAGAAAGAGCTGGGCTGAAAACTAAAAATATTGGGCTGAAAGAACAGATGTTTCTTTACTAATAGATGAATAGATGGACAGACAGATTAAATAAGTAGGGAAGAGGCGAGGGGAGGAGAAGGGGAAAAGAGAAAGAAGAAAAGGAGAGAGACCCAGACAAAGAGGGAAAGACAGATTTAGTACTTGGAGGAAAATGGAGTTCTTTTAAACATCACTCTTCCTTGCATTCCTAAGCATTCTTGAGTGAGAGAGAAAGAAGTGGAATTCCAGCCAGCCCCTGGGAAGTAGACATAACCCTGAGTTCTGCCAGACCAAATGCAAACAAAAGTTCTCAGCAATGTGTGTTACAGAATGGGGGAAAAAAAGAGTTATTGGGACCCCTGTTCTAGAGAACAGTAGGTTGGTTCCATGATTTTGTATGGTAGTTGAGAAGGAAGAAAAATGCCTCCTGTTTTCCATTGCTGTATTAGCAGAACATCCTTTTTGACTAAGCTACAGAACCATGACCAGCATAGACAGTCATATTTGGAGGGTATTTATTATGTTCCTAAGTAGATGCTTACATTTATTATACTACATTTATTATACTCTACATCTTAACCATCACAGAGATGCAGGTGTAACCACTAGAAAATGTTTCCATAGATGCACTGTTTCTCCATTGATCTTCCACTAATTTTTTTGTCTTACCCAATCTGTGGGCATTATTTGTGTAGTACCGGTGGTGCTGGGGCTTCTGCTTCCTCATTTGTGGAGCTGGCAAAGCAGATAACCAGGCAAGCTGTGCCAACCAGATCTCTCATTTTGTCAGAATCATATTGGCTAGGTCACACTGTTCTCAGCTGCAATGTGCTGGCAGCTGAAGCAAACATAATCACTAGTTGATATTTATTAAGCACTTGAAATGCACCAGGTGCTAGGAGAGACTTACTTGGATTATGGCATTTTATCTTCATAACAGCCCAATGAAGTACCTACAAAGTTAATCAGTGGTAGAGCCAGGATTCAAATCCACATCTATCTGACTCAAAAGCTGGTGTTCTTTCAAATATACACAACGCTGCATGATTAGTTTATTTAAAGAGATCTTTGAACAGCCCTGTACTGTAACTGATTTTCAGGAGGTTAAACTTCAAAGTACATGAAGCCTATGTTATTTACTCTTTGTTAATAAAACTCTTTTTCAAATGTCTTATTCAGGCAACTTTCCTGCCTTATTACAGAATGCATTTTCAGGGACAGAGCTGACTTTTTGTGGTGAGCAAAGGTCTCACATGATCCTGGATAAGGAATATTGAATGAAAAGACAATTAGGCTACAAATGAACTGACTCTCCAGCACACTATACTAAAAGCTGCATTTAGGAATATATTCTGATATCAATTTATAATTTTGTCATTTGTCTTTTTTAATAGGGAAGGAATTGCAAGGGGAGAAAGGAGGAGGGGGAGGGAGGGAGGGAGAGGTGGGAGCGATGTAGATATCAGTTTAATGCTTTCATTTGCCATTAAGTCTCTGTGATATTAGACTTAGTCTAATAGCTAAACTAAGTTACTATTGATTGACATCATCATCAAATAAAACTGCAGAGATTATGTGAAATGTTGACTAGCCATCGACTGCTATGTTCGTAAAGCATAGAACTCTTTTGAAGTGAAAGTACACACACACACACTTTCATATATGCTGAAAAACTAGGTTTTTAGCAGTAGTCACAGACTGCTGTCTTAAAAGTAATACAAAGCTCTCAATTAGAGGAAATGACATAACCATGAGATCAAGGTATGCGGTGGAACTTGACTCCAATGATGCACATATAAACAGCTGAACCTGAACATAAAACTACACCACTCTGAGTTCATACAGAAGACACAAGACATTGCCTCTTCTTTACTAGAGCAGGAAAGTTTTTCATTTGGCTCCTGCCAACCAAAACCAAAGGAATGTTGGTATGCTTAGTTTATTTATGAAGCTATGTGTTCCTAACTACTTTCATCTAAAGGCTCCTGAATAAATGAACAGGTTTGTTTGTTATGAGACAATTTTGGCAAAGACAGGTTGGAGTCAGTCTTCCTGTGGCATCTGTTACCAGGGTAGGCTCTGGGTAGGTCTTTGAAGTGAGCAAGGTTTGACTTTGTTATCTCATATTCCCCTTCTGTACTCCTTTTTCTTCATTTTAGCATCTTTCTTTGTTGCTAGCCTGATTCATTCAGCCAGCATTTATGGAATTTAACTCAATATTTATGGTATCATTACCAGGCAGTGTGCTTGGATGCTCTGCCCTAGTCCTGTAATATTCATGGCTTTCACTAGTATGTGAAAGTTTAACTTGGTCCTTGTCATTCCATAGCCTGAGCCTATGTGAAAAACATTTCAGACTGAGAGGAGTGATCAATTTCCATTGTCATTTGCAACTGCCTGCAATCTAATGTTCAAATTGATGCCTCAGGGTGTTTTACACAAACCCTACCTAAACCTTGGTTCACTGATTTCAAGGAGAATACCTGTAGTGATCTACAAGTCATCTTTATTGTTTCTTGAATGAAAGGGTATGTTAAAGGCTTCAGACCACTCAATAATAATGTTCAGAAAAATCAACTTTCCAAACACAACCAGAATGATGTTACTTTATAAATGGGTAAAATATCTGAAAAATGCATGCTATTTCCTTTCATCATTACTAGTGATACTTTTTAAATTATTTTATTTTAATTGTCATTCAAGTAAAGTTTTCTGTCTTTTACTCCCATCCCAGCCCACCCCCAGCCCTCCCCATCTCCCTCCCATTTCCACACCCCTATTTTTGTTCATGTGTCCCTTATATTTGTTCCTGTAAACCCTTCCCCTTTGACCATGAAATTCCCTCCCCTCTCCCTTCTGGTCACTGTCAGCTTGTTCTCTATTTCAGTGTCTTTGGTTATATTTTACTTGTTTGTACTTTTTTTAACTTTTTTATTGATGTTCAAGTACAGTTGTCTCCATTTCCCCCCACTACTCCCCCCACTCCAGCCATCCCCACTTCCCACACTTGATCCTACTTACCTTTGGTTTGTCCATGTGTCCTTTATACATGTTCCCGAAAACCCTTCCCCTTTCCCCCCATCACTACTGAAGCTTTAAAAAAAAGTATGATTCTAAAAGTGTCCACTTTCACAGTGGCTAACAGAACCAACCCACATAGGTATCATAGTATATGGAGGGCAGAGTACTCAGCTAGACATCCTGAGACCAGGCTCCAAGCCTCCTCTGGCATGATTAGCCAAAGTATCTTGTCTGGAAGAACAATGGAATACATTGTAGCAGAAAGATCATGGGACAACTATGAGAAGACCAAAATTCTAGGCTGATGTCTACTACTAACTAGGTATGTGACTTTGGGAAAGTGACTGCCCCTTCATAAGTCTTCATGTCCTTGTCTGTTCAGCAAGAGAGTTGGTATCATGTAAAATATGTTTTGATACAACATGAAAATTTATAATAGCTCTCATTGCTACCATGTATGCTCAGCCTTGACACTTTAAGTGCTTGCTGGAAACAACCCAATGGGTCAGTGAGTGGACTGACTGTGGCCGGATGAATTGGAGAGAATAACAAAACCACATCACCAAAAGACACTAAATGTAAAGTTAAAAGTGGTGGCCTGGCCTGGTTGGTCATAAATCAACCTCTGCAAAACCTATGCTTTCTAATCTCAGAGGTAATCTCTGCATTGACTTTTTTTGTCCTGTCAATTTAGATCGCTTTGGCATAGAAGAAATTTTGTACACCTCCTTTAAAGTCATTTCCAGGGTAGTCTGGCTCTGCTGCTCAGACACACTGCATTCCATCTGTTTCCCCTTGAAACAGGGGGTTGGCTACCCAGCTTCAGTCCAGAGACTAAAACAGCAAGCAGAACTTATACAACTTTCAAGTGCTAGGTTTCTTAAGCTACTCAGCATGCTATGCTGCTTGTCAATTGGCCCCAAATGGATTGAGTCAGAAAAAAAAAAAAAAAAGGGCAGAATGGGCCATTTAGTTTCAGTTTTGACTAGTCCACAAATCCAACTTGTTCTTATCAACATTCATGGATTTTGCCAACCTTAGTGACTAATTTGCATTCTCCTCTTCTGACTGCCACTACCTGGGGAGTAGAGGTAATTAAAAGGTTCAGGGGTCATTTCTCAGAAGCCTTCATTGTTATCTCCACATGATGTCTTCCTCATCTCAACTCTGGCATTATTTAGGGGTGAATATTTTACTTCCAATAGCACTGTAAACAACACATCACCATCCTTTGTCCCTCCTCCTACTAAGACTGTGAGCTCCTTGAAGGCACTTATTGTATCTTGGATTTGTTTATTTGGTCCCAGGATCTAGCACAATGACACAAAGTAAAAGCTCAATATATTGTAGTTACTATTATTATTATCATTATTATTACAAATATTGATGTTGAAGGGTTTTATCAAAATTGTTTATTTGGAGACTCCTTGGAGGCACACAACATCCTCTCCAAGCTTTAATTTCTTCATACATAAAATAGAAATAATAATAATAATGCTTATTTCAGGAGCTTTTAGTAGGTAGGGATTTATGAGACAAAATGTATCAAGAGGCTGACCCATAGTACTCATTCAACATGTTAGTTATTATTACTTATTTTTTATATTTTTAATTGTTGTTCAACTACAGTTGTCCCCATTTCCCCCATCCTGCTCCTCTGAGGCAATTTGACTTTTGCATTTTTGTTTCTTCAAAAACAGACCTGATTTCAGGGAAGAATGGAAAACACCCTTTATCTCCCAAGCATGTGTCTCGTGTCAGAATAACATAGAAAAACTCTTAAAAGTTGCTTTATATCCCAAAACAGTACCCTCAATGTTGACTGTTGTGAAAATGCACTATGGGAATAGGCCCTGGGACACAGAAAGCTACCTATCTCCCTCCCTTACTACCTCAGATGCCAAAATCCAAAAAAGTATGTAAGAAAAAACTAATCTTTCTGAATTCTAACACATATGCTTAACCATTGCTAGACACTGTTCTAGAAAGTGTGAAAAATATCCACCCTTATAGTTTCCCTATATTCATGGAAGATCAGTACTGCTCCTATTGACAAAATACCCTGAAAGAAGAAAATACTCAGAGACTGAATTTTTAAAGAACCTTCTGAAAACTACTGGCAGATAAGTAAGAGAAAGGATAGCTGGCATACATATCATGAAGAGGATATTGGATATTGGCAAATTTTTATTTATATCATTAGTCAACAAAAATGATGAAAATGAAAAAGAATTAACTCAGTCTGTGAGTCATGTACATGGGAAATAAGAGACACCTAGCTCAGAATGTGGGAAGAGGAAGGTCCTCATCCTTGCATAAGCTTGGGATATGTCCAAATGCAGGAAGTGTGATATAAGATCATATTTATCTACTTATAAATCTATGTATGCAGGCTTCCTCCTGTTAATAACCTGGGTATGGCATTAGGTATGCATTCTCTATGTCATCTTAACTCAAATGCTACCAACTGTTTCTTTTGTGGCTCACACTGAGATTCTTCACTAAAAAGGTAAGAAGGTGTGTTCCTTCAAAGCCAAAAGAAACAAAACAATGTCCCTTTTAAAATGCAACAGCAATCACAAACATCCATGACTATATACCAGGGTCTAATAAATGGACATTGTGCCCTGCATTGTCAGTGTGACACGCATGTGCAAGGTGCCTAGACAGAGCCTGTCATTTCTGCAAGCACAGGGTTGTTAAAAGCAATCCTCCAATGTCATCTCTGTTAACTAAGAGTGCGTGCTGAAGATGAATTGGGATGAATCAGAAACATTCAGTTGCTTGGGAATGTGTACATCAATATGAAGGAAGGGATTCCTTCATAATTTATACAGCATTTTGATTGAGGTGCTCAGTGATAAATAACTGAAATGGCTTCTAACTGCTCTGAGATGGTCTTATATCTTCACCACCACTTTTTATATTCTCCAACATAGCCCACATTCAACTTTATATGCAAACCTGAAACGGTATTCAAGAAGACAAGAGAAAAAAGGCAACCAATAGATGTTTCACTTTGGGAATTGAATATAAGATCATATTAAAAGTGCAGCATTTATGGTCCAATGCTGAATACATAAAAATATGAACATTACAAATTCACCGTTCATTGCAAGCCATGTTCTTGTAGTAACATATCTTATTGCTAGATTAGGGCTTTTAGCATGACAAAGGCATCTTTCATCTTCTCCTAGATGATGCCTGGGTGCTCCTTCTGAGCTATATTTCTGTCTGTCACAATGCCCAGCACTCTAGAGAGACAGACAGTGTACAGAGAACCTGAGTCATTCACCAAGGGATGCAACCACTTTCAAAGGGAAGTACCTAATTGGAGATACGTCATCTGCATGGGATCACACTGTTTCAGATTGCCATGCTCTGTTGAATCCACAGAGAGGACTCAGTCAGTGTTGTTTTCTGGAATTAGCCCAAAGCAATAAATCTAACATCACAAATATTCAACCAATGCAAGATTTAATGGTACCAAAAAGACAGTTCAGGTAGGCCATGATACATGCTAGTCACAAGGTTTAAAATATACATGTTATATAAATCAGTGATATGGTTATAGTACACATGTACTTAAACCAGCAAATTTGTGGAATGGCCTTCCAGATTTTTTAAAATAAACTCTAAATCTTTGTGTATGGATTAAATTTTCATGGATTTTGCAAATCATAAAATGATTGATCAATACTGCTGCTACTTTTTTCCTTAATTTTTTAAACTCACAGTCCAATAAATCTTTACCTTTCATAGTCAGCCTAAAAGCTATCTTTCCAAAGTCATCTTCTAACTTTTCCTTTTCTCTGCTCCCCTTTCTTTAGTCTTCCTTGTACCCAACATTCCTTACCCTTGCCGTACTCATTTAAATTCCTCTGTGACTAGCCCAGCGTGAGGCCCATAGGAGGCATTCTGCAAATTTTTGTTGAATTCATATGAATAAATGACAAGACGAGGACAGCACACAGGTTTGTGATAGCTATGTTAGTTGCACAAGGGCATTTTCACTTACTTCCCACTCTTAGATGTGTTCCCCATGTTTTTGGATGATGGATAGCGAGCACCTTGATTAGTGTATGGAGAACTCCATATCCTTACTATACCCACAGAAAGAATAGAAAAATATATACAACAATGACCATAGAGACAAAGGCAGTTAATTATTTCATTTAAAAACTTGCAAGCACTCTTGTTCTCTTTCTCTCTTTCCCTCTGTCTCCTGTCCAAAAAAAGCATCATCTTATCCAATGATGTCAGATAATGAGAGTGGGAACCATTGGTCAGGTTCAAAGAAAGCTATCTTTTTGGCATTCAAAGCTTGAGCTAATAGTGTATTCCATTAATGATGGCACCACAGCCCAGTCCCCAAGGGAGGCTGTAGCCAAAAAAAAAAAAAGGCAGAAAAATAAAAATAATTAGTCTTAAACATAAATTCTTTATTTTCAGTCTGGATCCCCTATATTACTAGTTCAGTCTGAAGCTGCTGACTTTTAGTGAAGTATGTGGATGCCAAATGACTTCTAAAAGTCTTTGGGAGATAGTATCAGATGAGTTAATAATTTTCACTCATAATGTTAACATGGGAAGGCCTTGAATTCAGTTATTATTTCAGGAGAAGCAACACCTGCTTCATGAGTAATTGAATTTAAATCTTTTCCTTCAATAACTCCACAGCTTATGTCAAACTTTGGAAACAATTACAAAATAAATCACTAGGAAGGCCTGCTTAATCTCATCAGGTTAATAAATACAGACAAATTAATCACTTGAAAGTAAACAAAAAGGAATAATTGATTGGAGTCTTCTTGATTACTTTATTCCATTTTCTTTATCAAACAATTTTTACCATTATCTTCACTTTAGCTGCTATTCCTTGAAATTATTGCTTTATTTCATCTTCAGATTTCCATGAAAACCAATTCAAAGCTTTTTTGCCACTTGATGATGTGTGGAATTATTTATCCTGATTTCAGCAAGAAGATTTTTTTGTTAGTAAGGTCTATGCCAGCATAATCTTTTATGAAAAGTGAAGGAAAAAAATGCATAGATTGGCTTTCAATTAGTATAGTAAAGCCCTCCAAAGGCACAGAGTATTATCTTGGAAAATGCCAAAGAGCTTTCCTGATACCTATGAATCTTTTAAGTGCCTCAGAAATAGGTACATGCAAGTAGCTGTACTTATATGTGGGGTGGGGGTAACAAAAGATATTCTACCTTGCACCCCTCAGCTTTAAATGGCTACATGGATGTGATTGGAACAAGAGATGATAATGGATTCCTGGTGATTGTAAAGGCAATACAGAATTGTGTGAGCACAGACAGAGGCTAATCAGACAAGTAGCAATATTCCTGCAGGTAGGTAGGATTTAGTGTACAGGAGTTTCAAAAGCAATTCTGTGAAGTGGGAGACTGTAAGGTGAGCTTCGATCCTTCTGGTGGAATGAGTGGCACTCCAGACATAAAAATATGAACATTACAAATTCACATTCTATCTCAGAGGAGGTGTCAGAAGTCTGGTGAGATAAAGTGTTGGGGTTCTGCACAGTACAAGTACTACTTCCCTGTACTGCTCACAGACTCACCAGAATGTAACTACATTCTAACTGGGGAGTACAGAACTCACAGTGTGCTGCCCTTGTCCATCCATTATGACTTCTTGGCAAAGAACTCCTTAACTGTTATCTGTAACTATACCAGCTAACCTCCTAATTCAGAACTAAGCTCAGAAACTAATTAATAACATTGAACAATTGGACAAGAGACCTGTAACTCAGAAGATTCCAAAACTATTTCAGAAGGTCAGTGCAGACTAATGCAAAGAACACAATATGCTACGTGTTCCAAATATGAGCTGGTCTCATTTTCCACATTTCCATACCCTGGTCACTGGTCAGTGAGCCTTCCTACTCCTAGTCACTCATTTAGAACTAGAGGCAGTGGGAAACTACTGGAAGCATTCTGAAACAAGGGGTCTTTTGACCTTGCCCACTACTAGGCCCAGAGTAGGTGGTCTTTTAACACTCCCCAGAGTTACTAAATTCAGGCATACACATTCTTTTTGTGTAAAAGAACATTCATTCCCACTGCTAACTTCTGAAGCCTGTGCCTGTAAAGGCACAGGGATCCTTTATAATCTGCATGACAAGTGACCCTGTTTAAGCTCAATGCAGGGCACCACAGGACATCAGGGAAAGGTGTCAGCTGGCAGTGGCAGCCTTACTTTATTAACTGCTACTCTGGACAGTGGTGGTCCTGGGGCAGTAGTCCTTTAAAAGACACCAATAAGGACCCCTCTTACCTAATGGCAAATCCTGCAAATGCATATTTGAGGGGAATAAAAACACTTTCTCAGAGAAAAATAGCACATGGAAGGTATGGCACCAAGACTGGAGGGTGAAAGTAATCAAATAACTCCAAAGGTTTGTTCCATGCAAATAGCATATCCATCCACAGTGGCCAAATGTATATGAAATTGGGGAAGGGGGGAAGCAGAAACTGTAGTAAGCTTGGATCCTAGGAGTTTAATTTTGCAGACATGCCTATAATATAGGAAGGATTGAGGAAAAAAGAGTCATCTTTCCTTCCCAAAGTTGCAGGCTGCAGAGATAAATATGGACAGGATGCCATTAATTCTGAAACCTTGAGAGAGAAAGACTCTGTTTTCCAGAAGTGCCCCATAAAGAGTAAGAGATAATCCTGCAGCTGCAGACAGTCTGGGAGCTTCAGAAATCTGGAAAAACACAAGTTGAGGACCCAAAGACTAAGATGCTGCCAACGACCCTGGCCACTAAAACATCTAGCAATCTCAGGACTTACAGGAATAAGCCCTGATTGCTTTTAGGATATATGGATGATAATTTGTAGCATATGAAATGGGTAGGTGGGGGCTGCCTTAAATGAGAGCTAGTACACAACCATTGGAAACAGACCTACACCAGTTGTCATCATTTTGTCTGCCTCTGGACCACTTGTCAGTCCCTCTTTACTTTCATCTCCTCTTTGGTTTGCAATCTTAAAGGCTGTGCCCTGAATTCCCCAATGGCATGGATCCAGGTTTCTTCCACTCTTCCTGAGCAGCTATCCTCTTCAGAGGTTAAAATTCTTTCCTCCCTCCCTCACAATCCTGTCTCATCAAAGGCCTAGAAAGCAATTCCAGGTGAGTTACTCATAGGAAAAGTTAATGAGAGCCAGCACTCCTTTTGTCTGCCTGTTGGGCTGTCCATTGCCATCTACAAAGTGAGATATTTTCCACAGACTCCACAAACACTAGAAAAGTTGGGGGAAATCTACAGTATTGTGCACATTGAATTCAGGTGGGAAATCTATGACTAACCCCACTCTTCAGCATTTTCAAAGTGTTTCTGATTGAATAATTTCAAGCTAAAATGGCATTCAGTGTATTTAACCTGAAATGGCAATTACATCCACTCCAATGTAGATTTTTCTCTTAGGTCAGAGAGGTACTTAAAAGAGAAAAACCTAATGGTTTCAAACACACTCAACTATGTTTCTTGATGGGGGCATACATAAACTTCTGCATTTCCTATAGTACTTCATAAGCTCTTTTTGGAATGAATTCATTTCAGACTCATGAAAAATATTTGTGCTGCTCTAACTACAATATCAATGACATTTTAAAAATTAATTTCCACATCCTAGTAAACTGAAATTGTATTTCAGAAGACAGAGTTGGGCTATAAGACTTATTGTCCACATATTTTTTTTAATTTGGTACTTTGCATATGGTGCCTGTAGTATAGTTTATATTTTATTGTTTATCTGTCTCTCCAACTAGCTCTTAAGAGTGTGCTCAAAAATCTTCATTGAACAGATAATCAAAAAAGCTGCATTTGGGTTCAGTGGAAAAGGAAAGGTTTGACTGATTATCAATGTGTGGCACCTGTGTGAGAGAAGGAACTGGTGACACACATGTCACATATTGTCCACCCCTAAATAAGAATGATCTGGGAGAACTGGATTCTAGTTACTGATGTGTAATCATCAGGTAAATCACAAAGACAGGGAGCTTAGAAATGATTCTCCAACAAGCTTTGTTGGATGGTTAGCTATTGTCTCTGAATAACAAGGATCTGTTGCATTTGTATAGCTCTTGATGCTTTCCAGTGTATTCTTGTAGTGGTAACTAAGACGAAACTGAAGCTACTGTTAAGGGGTTATTTCAAGTGTCTCTGTGGAAATGATAGCTACTCTTTGCTCCCTAGAGATGACCCTCATCTCCATGAATCTTCCAGGATGAGGAAATGCACTTAAAATACATAGACTCTATCAGGGATAGAAGTTCACCTCATCTGCTTTCCCAACAGGTGCTTGAGTCCCCACTGCAACATATCCACCAAGTGGTCATCTCTTGAAATGCTTTTAAATCATGATTGCTTCCCCAAGAAAGCCCACTTTTCTATTTTCTAAGAGGCTCACACTTTGAAGCATTTTTTGCCCTTGTGCTATTATTGAGTGAGACAGCTCTTCAAATATTGAGTTCTTTTAATTAGAGCCGATGAGGGTTATTTCATGTTTCTATGTTGCTAGGTTATGTCCTGAGTGGTTTTCTTTCTTTGTTTCAAACCTTTTCATTTTCTTCTACCCTGTCTGAATTAAGAGTCCATGTCCCTTCAAGAGTCCTGTTCCCACTACCTATATTTCTGTTAATCACTAAGCAAAGAAAGTTCAGTTCACTAAGCTGTGCTTTTGTTTAGCTTCTTTCCCTAGATTTCCTTTGCTTAACTGTGGATAACGACTGAGGTTTAAAAGAGAAAAACTAATCTTTATTGTCCTGAAGCCCAGTGTAACTATAATCTCTTAGAAGCAACCTCCTGTGTTCAAAGCATCTATTCAGAAATCTTGAGTTGTAATCTTGACTGCCAGTATTTTTTTTTTCTGTATTGGGATTCTCATCTCTAAAGCTGAGTAAATTAAACTGATCAGATAAACCATTCATACATAAGCTCATGATTACTTTGTGATTGCAGCGCTCTTGAAAAAAGCAGCTGGGACACAAACATTAACTTGCCTTCTTCCCTTCCATTAACTTTTCACTCTAACAGCTCACCACAGGGGCATCAAGGACTGGAGCAATAAGCTTATTGATTATTGTTGCTACTTTGCTCTCTTCACCTCTTGGCACATTCTGCTTCTGCCCAAAGAAGGCAGTCACATCCTTGAATGCTTCATTAGGATTAAGAAAGAAAATGAATCAGTTCCTAAATTATATTTTTTCTAATTTATGCTGGTTATCCTCTTATGTCTTTACCAAGAGTTTAAATCCTGGGTTATAGAGGCCATTGGAGCTGTATCTTACAACTATTGCATTCACATCTAACTTTGGGCTCCTCCATCAGCTATGGAATTGAGAGGCAAAAAGTCATAGTTCTGGTATTACATGGTTTGGGGTGATTAAGACCTGTAATATGATGACAGCCTAGGCTATAATGGTAGTTATGGAGATGGAAAGAAGGAAACCATGCACAGAATATCAGTAGGAAATGACTGAACTCAGGAATTGACTACATGTGGAGAATGAGAATAAAGTCTAAATGAAAGCTGCTGAGGTTTGGAAGCCCAATGACTGTGAAAACAGAGATGCCAGTGAAAAAGACAGATTAGTTGAGACAGGAATCTGGACTAGAGGAGAAGATGATGGATTTGGTTTCAAACATATTGAGTTAGGGTGTTGATAGACAGTGTCCAACAGGCAATTAGAGAGATAGCACTGCAGCTCAAGAAGAAAGACAGGGTCAGATATTCAGTCATTGCTCCAAAGTGGTAGGTAAAGTAAGATAAGCAGAGGCCTGTCCCATCAGAGGCCTGATGGGACAGCTATCCATTGTGATTAACAAATGGATATTTCAGGCTGGAGACAGCCTATCCCAAAACATGTTTTTTTCCTCCCCAGTTTGTGAGGATCTACAAAGTCTTATATCCCAGGGGTCCAAATAAGAGCCTGACCCAGTTAAGTCAGTTGTGTAGAGTTCAATGGTAAGGTTAATGAAGGAAAGCACAGGACTTGATCCTTGTGCAGGACAATGATTTCTTCATCCCATGCCCACAGCCTGCTGCTCTCCATTCTCTTAGTCCAGCTAGATTACTTACAGATGGCAAGATGAACTGGGTGCCAAGAGTTGAGGTGGGTGGCAATTATTGTCAACCCATTTCCATGATAAAAACACCTCATAGAGTATAATCAATGTTGTCATCTTGGTGTAAGGAGGGTAGCCTAGCAGATGAGCAAAACTGAGCTTTAATCTTTGGATTTTCTTGCGCCTCACATCTTTTCCTTTTTGCTCCCCTTTACCAAGGGCCAAGGTCAGGGACTATACCATCAATAGTACTAAATTCCACTTCTATTTTTTCTGCATGATGCTTTTCCTGTTTCCCACTGTCAGTCTTTTCACTGTGCCTCATTAGTGGCACCCTCAGCCACCCTCTTTGGGCATTATGGGTTGAAAAGACTGTCACAGCTAGAAGAATCACCACAGTCTGGGGTGGGGGCAGCTTGTCTGGGAGCAAATCAAGGGCTTTGCCCTTGGAGAGCCAAAGTATCTTCCCCACTGAATCACTTAATTTTTCTGGGTTTTAGCTTCCTCATGTGCACGTCCTATTTCTTAGGACCATAGCATACTTTTGAAAATTATAAAATATTGAACAATTTATTCACTCAAAAATCCTTTTACTGTCTGTCTTCTGTATGCCCTTCATCATTCTGGGCCTTGGGAATACCATAAATGTGACAAGGTTCCTACCTTCAAGTGACCCAAAGACTAGTGGAGGAAACAAGCATGTAAACAGATATAAAACACAATGTATCAAATGGCATAAAGCCAGTGTGAGATAGTGCTTGGAAAATAGGAGTGACCACCTATGCTTGGGGACATCAGGGAAGCAAAGGTAAAGCTGAGTTACTATGATAAAAATTATGATTTTTTGTTTCCTTTAAAAGTTGTTGATCAGCAAATAAAATCCAGGTTAGAGGTATTTTCACAAGATAGAATGAAATTATGCCTATCCTTAGTTTGAAACACTTGTTTCCCAACAGTGGCTCATAGACTTAATCATACATTGCAACCACCTGGAGAACTTATAAAATGCAGATGGCTGGTCACTGTCCCCTGAGTTTCTAATTTGGCAGGTCTCTGATGGGGCCTCAGCATTTACACTTCTAACAAGTTCCCAGGTAATGTTGATACTTGCTGGGCTATGAAGCACACTTTGAGAATTGCTGCCTTACAAGAAACTTGAGACAGCCACACACAGTAGCAACAGAAATAACAATGAGCCGTATCTATGGTCCCTGATTTCCAGACAATGCAATTAGAATCTGCTGGATAAAATGCCCTCACTATACTACTCCTAAGTCAGAAAAGAGTAGGACACATTGAGCTGCCAACATCCCTCTCTAGAGAAGCTCCTCTTTTCTGGGGAAGTGGCAATTACTGCAAACACCACAGAGTGGAGCTCAATAGCAGGTGAGACAAAAATCGGATCTGACAGCATTAATTGAACTTGAAGTTCTATTTACTGAAAATGATCTGGCATAATTAAAAATTCACAACGGGAGCCTAGTTGGTGAACACTGTATATTAGGGAATCCCCAGAGTAGGCCAGAAAAAATCTCAGTGAACTTTTAAAGGAAAAGCCAAAGAGGCCAACTACTGTGGCAAGAATTAGCACACAGAGAAAAAAGAAAATTCAGTTAGCCCATTTACTTGCAAGTGAGATACTGACATTACACTGCAGGATAATATGAACCAAGGGTGTTAGGGTTTGGGGGAGGGGAACTGATAATTAATTCAGTACTCTCTCTCTGGTAAACTCACTTTGTGTCTACCTCCTACCAAGTGTGCTCTTTAAAAAAATACTTTATGTATTTTTATTTTTTTTTACTGAGTATGTTTTTACATGATTTTCAAGAATGTCCACTCTGTGTGCACATTATATATTAAATTCTTTAAAAACAAAGGTAAATTGTGTTCATATCTTCTCAGTTTCTTGTAACATCTGTTATACAGAAGTTTTTCAATACCTGTTGACTGACAACCCTCCTGATAAATTTGGCTCCTAACATGTTTGTTCAATTGGACTGACTAATACATATTAAGAGAGGTTTAGTAACAGACTCATGAGGCTTTGTTGGTTTTTTTTTGTTCAAATGACTTATGTCAGAAAACACTATATGCCTAAGAAATCATAGTACCATTTCTGAGCTACAGTGCCCACAGATATGAAACTCAAATAGGGTAAAACCAGAAGTGGGAGTAGGCAAATTTGGAGAATGGCATTGCCAAACTAATTGGAAGCAACTCTAAGATTGTGGAATGATATGGGTGCTGGAATTAGGCAGAGCTGGGGCCATGTTCTGTCTGTGTCATAGCTGGACTGGAGTATCTTGGACAAGTTGAGTCACTGAGGCAGGCAGATCTTGCCTGACAAAGATCTATGATTTTAACACTGGGGCTTCAGGGCACCAATTCTGTAGCTACATGTTTGTGTCCAAGGCCAGGAATATTCAAATATATTCTTGTTGCTGAACACGGCATCTTAAGTACTTTTCTAAGGGGGTGAATGTATTCCAAATTTAAAAGTGCAGCTGGCTCCTTAGAAATCAAGTAGAAGGGCCATGTCAACAGCGGTGTTGAAAATGCTTCCTGAGGTAGTAAGAAAAGTTCTCTCTGCTGTGATCCAATGTGTCTCTTAGCAGTGCTGAGCTTCTATGGCAAAAGTTTTTACACTTTTATCTCAAAACTTATATGTTCTCACTTTTAAACTGCTCAAACATCAATCATCTAATTGTCAGGCATTTGTATAAATGCATGCTATTTCTAAGTAGGGTCTCCTTTGCAAATACCATCTGTTCCATGATGTGTACTAATTCTATTTTTTTTTTCTAAATGTAACCTAATACCTGGCCTCTTTCTGTTGTGTTACAGTTTGGGAAACTGAGAACTATTTTACTATGTGTGTTCATAAAAGATTAAATTCTGCCCTGGCTGGTGTAGCTCAGTGGATTGAGCGCAGGCTGCGAGCCAGGCATCGCAGGTTCGATTCCCAGTCAGGGCACATGCCTGGGTTGCAGGCCATGTCCCCCAGCAACCGCACATTGATGTTTCTCTCTCTCTCTCCCCCCCTCGCTTCCCTCTCTAAAAATAAAAACAAATAAAATCTTTAAAAAAAAAAAAAAAAGATTAAATTCTAAGAATTCATGAAAACAAAACATATCTTGTTCCTCATCACCCACTAATCACTGTCAAATGCTATACCTTGTATAATTTATAACAATATACTTCTATCCATGAATATGACTTTTAATAACAGCATAGCTTAACTCAAGATTCTTAGCTGAGCCAAATATTGAGGCTCTTTATTGAACATAATCCACCCTAATCAAGAGAAAAAGTCATACAACTATTGAGCTAAAAGGGTCCTTAGAGGTAGGAAAGTAAGATCCAGAGAGGAGAAGAGATATATCCAAGGATGTGACATTAAATAAATAATAGAACTTAGCTGGTACCTAGCAAACAGGGTCAGAACTCCCACACAGTAGAGAACAAGGCAAGAAGGCTTAGGATCAAAGATGAGGTAACATGGATAAACTGTGGCTCCTTTGGCCAAAATTAGTAGTAAAAAAAATAGTGGGCAGTATCTTTTTCTTGTGGGGGAGGCAGAGTATGTGGGAGAAGATGGCAGGTTCAGTTTGTGGTTGCATTGAGTTTTGAGTGCCTGTGGGTCCCTGAAACAACATGTTTGATTGACAATTGGACATATGGATACAGAACTTAGCTGGATATACACATCTCAGCTAAAGAATGGTCTCCAGATTAGGGAATCTGAAGTTAAAAACTTTAGAGTAGAAGAGATTACACAAAGAGAGCATATAAGATGAGAAGAGAAAAGCATTGAAAGAAGGTTAAGAAAAATAAGCTAGAGTGGAGAAAATGGTCTCCTGCAAACTAAAGGGGAAACTGGATCTAGGAACATGAGTATTGCAATCATAAGAGACTCATTTGCTAATTACAAGGCAATTTTGTGTCTTGGATTCTTAGCTGCTACGTGTTGCTTTCTCCTAGTATACTTTCTGATTAGTTGTGGTCTTTCATCAGTCATGTTATCCTTTATAATGCCAAAGAGTATTTGATAGAGAATAAGCCTTCTTAATCATATGCGACCTGTCTCATCAATTCCTGGAAAGGATGTTCTGATTTATGCTGAAGGAAGCATCTTGCATCAAACAAATCCATAATTATAGGCTGTAGACATATTTTTCTCAGTCTAGCTTTATTTATTTTCAACAAAGATCAATAAAACAAGAAACTGTTTTAGTGTCTAAAGAAATGAAGGAACTTTACTAAAGTTTATGCAAATATGGTTGTTACACTCTCCCTAAGAAACCATTAGTCTGATTTTCATGATTGTTCTGTTTTGTATTATGTGCAAAAAATCAGAAATGGAACTTATTGCTCTCCACTTGGCTTTAAAATTTCAAAAAAGAAATCTTGGCTCTGGAATAATCAGAATTCTAGTCATCTATATGCCAACACCCACTTCTTTTGCTCTTGAGAAGTCCTGGGCTTCCCATGAGTTATGATATTATCTCTGTCACCTCTTTGCAAGATAGGTTCTATGCTCTGAAATAATAGCCTCCTGGTTCTCCCTAGCCATTAAACAATCAATTTCCTATTTAATTAATTTTTTCAAACCTGTACAAACTGGATGCCTATGCATTTCTCTATAGCAAACACTGCAATCACAATGCAAGATCTCATTGTCTGAGGGCACTTCTTGGGTTACAGAAAATGGAGAAATGGAGAGGTAGAAAACTATAGTCAGTGATAAAAACATGAAAGGCAGAATGACACTTATTTAAAAGTAAGCTTGTAAAAGTCTAAATTAAGTAAAGAACTAAATCCTTATAGAGAATGATCTCAATACTGTCCAGAAGTACATTCTACTATGAAAAGAACCTGCCATATTCCTTACTTCCTTTAACCTTTGTGAGCAAATGACTGTCTTGACTTTGTTATAAAAGGGTACCATAAATATTAAACCATTTCCAGATTCCTCTCAGTGGGGGACGTATGGGTCAGGACACCCCAGTGATGAATTGTAAATAACAACTCTGTGTGATATAGGCACATAACTTAAACTGTGAAGGGGTAGAACCTTCATTAGAGCTCAAGAATGTCATTTATTTATTATGACCTTGCCCATGCCCAGTTCTTCAGATTGCTTCAGGAAGGGGAGGGCCCTGGAAGTAGAACAGAAGATTCCAACCATGGAAAGCAGAGTTGACACTTAAAGGGACACAAAATAGTATTTATCTCCGGGAAATCCAGACTTGGGAGCAGAGGCACCCAGACAATTGCCTAAAAAAGGATACAAACAATTTTGTGGCTTAACAGCAAATGAAATGTGCTTGGAAGAGTTGTTCAATGTTTCTCCTGGAATTTTTTTAAATCATAGATTTTGTGACCTGGTCTACTGTATGCTAATTATGTTTTCCTTCTCCTTTTTTATCATGGTTTATTAAAGTCACCTTTGATATTCCCAGCTTGTCTAAGGCTTGTGAGAAAATAGTTCAGCATTAAAGTTTCAGAAACCCAAGCGGGAGATAAAACACCAGATAGAAAGTGTGACCTTCTTACTCTGAAAAAGTTATTGTTTCTTTGAATTCCCTAGCAGGCCTGGATGGGACTTTTGTTTAAATTAAGGGAAAAATCCTTTACTGCCTCCTTGCCACGTTGTCAATCCTCAGCCAAGCCTCATGAAGGTGTGTTGTCCAACTGCCCATGGTTCTAGAGAAAGTTTATTCAGGGCCTATGTGAGACCGTGAGTTGCAGCAAGCCACAAGTTTGCACACTTGGGACCTGACCCCTCCAGTTTTGGTTTCTGGGCTCGGTACAGAGTCTTTGTTTCCTGAACATCTCTTTTGGAACAGATAGTCCATTTCAAGAAATTAGCAGAGAGAGCAATTAATTCTATCAGTTGATGGCCACAAACAGAAAGTCCAGGAAGACACTGACTGCAACAATCCTAGTATCAGTAATTGACACAGGTCAGCCAATCCCCATGCTGGAAGGTTCTGGTTTAAATAGAAATTTCCTTCTTGGTAGCTTTATACAACTGGCTCCAGAGATAAGGGGAAAAAATAACAACAGGGAGGTACATGCTGCTCTATGTCCCCTGCCATTTTTCCTGATATTTGGAGGCATATAAAATTACAATTAAAGATTTACATGTGGAAAAACATCAAATCTAGTGTGAAAATGGGTCTGTGACTAATTGAGATCAGAACCAATAGCATGGGCTAGGAAGATTGCAGGTTTGCATTAAACCATCTCAGGCTAGGCCACAGCAATATTATTTTTTTGGTAATTTATAATCCACCACTATGCCGCATTGAAGGTAGCTTATCCTAAAGTACACCTATATTATGACCCTGGAAAAAGATCAATAAACATATTTTTAAAAGAAAGATTCACTCTCAAAATGTTGGACTGCAGAGTTAGTAAAACTGAGTGCTAGAGATAGCTCTGAATTTCCTAGCAACTGAGGCCATAAGGGAAACATGCTGGGTAATAGCATTCTGGACTTGTGATAAAAAGGAAGGCATACTTCTAGTTTCTCTTCAGATTGTATAAATCTTTTGTCTTTTTTAAAAGGAAGGGCATTATTTTGTCAGGAGAGTCAAACTTATTCCTAGTGCCAAGTGTAATCAAATATTTTTTTGGGGGGAATGCAAAAGCATTCTCCACAGGGCAGTGTCTTTTACAGACTTTAAAAAGTCAATTTGAGTGGAGTATAATTTCCATACTGTCAAATCACCCATGTTTATTTAATGGCTGAGGAAACCACATTAGAAGGTAAGTAGTGGCAGCAACCTGTAGGCAGCTAAGCTCATGTAGTGTAGATATAGCCTTCCTGATGATCTAATTTGACACTGGGGAAGAGGTTGGAAAACTTGGAGGCATATGGCTTTGAACACAGGCCTTAGACCAATGGTTCCCCAAACCAACTGCTCATTGGACAGCAGGAAGGATTGCTCCTATTGAGTCATCTTTTGTCAGTGAGGTTGGGGCTTTCCTTGCCTAGCGCAGCTCATCTGCTTGGATCCTGTCCCCATGTCAGCAGTTATATCTGCTGTCAACATCCTTTTGGGAGCTAGTGACTTGGCCAAAGGCTGCAGAGAAGCACTGCTCCCTACTTGCCTTGGGCCTCTTTCTAATTCTTTGTTCAGGACTCCTGGGACAGAGTACTCTTGTCAAACTCTACCACCTGTTCTCTTGTCATCATCTGCTCCCTTTATTAAGGATTCTCCTTTATGCCTCCTATCAATTCCTCGGGGCAGGAGAGTGACTCAACAGCTGAACTGCAAATCCAATGATTTGGTGCTCTTTGCAGATTTAGAGACCACTTTTTTCTTTCTTGTCCCTAGGTTTTCAAGGAACAGAATAAAGAAATAGATTCCTTCCTCCAAAGGCACAATCACTTATAATCAAAGAGAACACACACAAAAAAGGCACTGGAACAAACAAAAACCTCCCTCTTTCAAGACTTCAGCAAATTAAAATCCACATTAATTAATTATTGGCCCTTTAATTTCCTGGATTAAATATAGTGGGGTGATTTTTCATTCTGGCCCAGGTTGCCATGGGCTCAATAATTCACTTATGGAATTCTGACATCATGTATTTAGCCCTGCATGTCTATGGAGTCAAAAGGAGTAGCCCATTAGTGAGTAGAGGTATTAATTAGACTTTTGTAAATTGACACTCATGAAATATGCTAGTTCCATCCAGATTGTTGGAAGAACTAGGCTCAGAGTTACTTGGCAAATGAATTGATAATGTAGGTGTTGCAACAGTCTTGAAACAAATCTTTTAGCAAGCCTACCAGGGCTTTCTGGTTCTCTTAAAGTTGTCACCCGAAGGAGCTCTATACAGATTCCAAGGATGCTGCTAGCATTCACAACATTTCTAGAGCTCTTCCCTGGAACTCTCTCCACAGAAAGTTATGAAACACATGATGAATATCATTCATGTCTGTGTAGTCAGACTTCACTTTTGGCCCCAACCATAGGACTCAGCTTGGTCAACCAATTAACACATCAAAATTACCATCTAATGACATTTGACTGATTCCAAAAACCTAATCCACTATCAAAGGACAAAGATGTTTCCCTACTGAGCAAAGTCAAGAGAACATGCTACATCTGTGAAATGTAGTAACCAATGCAGTGACATGAAAACTTTGACTATGTTTAAGAAATCAGCACCCTTTTCCATATATTATTTCTGCTATGTTTGTTAAAAACAAATCCATTCCATCGTTTTATTAACTATGGTGCTTTGACATCATTCTTCTTCTAATTAGAAATGAATCCTAGTATTTGTACTCCTAGATAAATTTTTGCAAGTTTTCCTAATGGGTAAAGACCCACATACCAAGCTGAAATGTTACTCCTCCTATGGCTCCTCCTAACATGTGAGCTTTCACTGACTTCTCTAATGGAAATAGTTCTGCTGATGCATGAGGAAATAGATCCATATGTCAGTGCCTTCAGAGGTCCATGAAACATAACATTATTTAAAAGTACATTAACTATCTTAACTAGTGTCAAACAACGACCAGGGAGGTGCAGAAGTTTGAAAACTAATGCAGACTTTTAGGATGCCAAATGAGAATGTAAATCACAACTCTAACTAATTAAAACTTTGGCCCTTTGATTGCTCCTGGATTAAGTTCACTGTGGTGATTTTTCATCCTTGCCTGGGCTGACACAACAAGCCCAATAATTCGCTCTGGCATTCTGACGTCACTTGCTTGGCTCTGCTTGTCTGTAGAGTAAGGAGAAGTATCTCATTAGGGAGTGAGAGGTATTAATTAGACTTTTATAAATAACAACTCTGAATGATGCTAGCTCCTGATTTCATCCAGACTGTTAACAGGAGCACCACATGTAGGTTGGAGAACCAAGGCTCTTTTTCTAAACCAATACACCAGTCCCTTAATTGATTGGCATACCTCCATTCATAGAAACAGAAAATGGGGTAAAAAGAAGGCAGTTTTATCACCTGACTTCAAAGAATAATGATAGCGATAAGTGAGAAATGGCAGATTATAATAATTTAATTATTTTATAATAAATATGTAGTGATGATTCTGATTTTATCCTCATTATAGTAGTGTAAACCTTATTGTACAAGCTCACAGCTCAAACTACTATTGTTTCAACAACAACCCACTTACCACCTGCTTTGACAAAGCTCCAGTGATACAAAAAAATGTCTATTATGTGCTCTTGACTCTCAAAGGAATTACTGACTTGTACTACTAAATTCTAAGACAGTCAAATGAGCCCTCTTCCTTGCCCTTTGCAACTCAATCATGATACATTTAGGAACAATAAAGAATAATTAGTTCCAACAGTCTGGTTTTATGCATCCCTCATATACCAATAGATGTTCTCTGTTGTGCCCACTGTATTTGCAGTTTTTCTTTCTCTTCCAGTCTTGGGGCATTTTTTCCCTGGTGCCTAGATACCCTCTATCCAATTGTCATCTCTCCTCAGGAGTCATCTAGAATAGGAGTTCATGACAGGTCTTTTGGGGAACACAACAGTAGGGGGAGGGTTTGTATGGACCCTCTGACTTATTACTTTGTCTTGGCAAGAGGCAGAATGATGAAAAAGGAGAGCCAGTGAGCCAGAGCTCATTTGGATGTGTAAGTTCTACTGTGTTTGTTAAAGCAAGTCTCATTATCTTATAGAGTTACTTGGTTTAATAAAGGCCCTTGCTGAATAAACCATTGAACCTAGAGGCAATATAAAAATTCCAGGCCCATGAAGGACACTTTTCTGTGAGGATAGGGTAAAATCAATGTAGTATGATGGCTGAAAGATCAATACTTCTCTGAATGAATTTCATCATAAGTGACACTCCTTTGGGATAAGAAAGGACTGACTGGAAATCTTTCAAGGTTATCAACTGAACAACAGTATCTAGAATGTTCAGGTGAATCAGTTGGAACTTAAACTGATGCTCATATAAGAAACCACAATGAAAGCTGCATTGTTTGTAGCTTGCCCGAACAGAAGACACCAGTCCACATTTCTGAAAATCCTCATATGAATCCTCAGTCTAGTAACCAGATCCATCAGCAGATGGCTGTGTTTTGATTTCAGAGAAGCCTCCTGAAAGGCAAATTCAAGCTGGCTCTGATGACTGTAGTGGAGCATGAAAGCCAGGGAATGGGGGTGGGGGAACATTTTTCTTAGACTTCACAAGAGCCAAAAGCAAGAGAGCTATAGAAACACATGAAAAAATGACAATATTTCCAAAATAAAACATAATTGGAAATGAAAGGTCATAATTGTACTAAGCTATTGATTTGAAATATGAGAAATAATGGGAAAATTGCAAAGTTCTCATTAATCTAGTTCAAAGAGGTAGCGATGAACATGTAAAGCTATAAAGCTTTTGACCCTCGTAGCTAAGAGAATAAATCTCAACTAGGGATAGAATCTGTCCTTTTAAACCAGACCAAGTTGCAAATAATATGGGTACTTAGGGAAGAGGTAGAAAGCAGAAAACTGCCTTCACTGTATGGGCTTAAATGACAGATCTTCAATGCAAAACATATCTTTAAACTGCATGACACATGATTCATAGTTTGAATTTTCCAAAGTGCAAAATGTGCCTTCCCAACCTTCCAGTGCTGAGCTTTGGCCTCTTCATTTACTTCCTGAGCTTCTACCTCCAACCAGGATCAACCCCCTTCATCTTTAGTGATGAAATCCAAAAAAAAAGAAGCTTTAAATGAGTAAGTTCTTTCTTGAATTTATTCACTTTAAAAATGCCCTTGGAAAGACCAGCTTTGTATGGCACTTTGTTGGGCTATGCAATAGTAAATAGATGAGGAATTAGCCAGAAATCAATACAAACAAAACAAGTGCCTGTCCCCACAACCTGCCCAATAGCAAAGATGTTGCTTATAGAGGTATTATAGTCTATAGAAGCTGTCCCCAAACTTTTTGGCATCAGGGACCAGTTTCATGGAAGACAACTTTTCCATGGACTGGGGGCAAAGAGGGGAACTTAGGCAAGCTTGGGTTGGGGGACAGGAGGTGGAACTCAGGCTCTCACCAGTCCCTCACCTCCTGTAGTGTAGACTAGGGGTACAAGGTGGAGAAAGGAGGCAGAGCTCAGGTGTGCTCCCCTGGCCCTAGGTTCCTAACAGGGCTAGAAGTTGTTGAAGACCCTTGATCTATAGCTTAAAAAAACCTGTGAAAAGTGTATTTTTTAAGTTGCTGATTTAACCATTCATGTTAAAGCTATAGCTAGTTGATACAAAATGTATCTTCACCCAGCCTACAGACCCCAAATTGCTTGCTGCTGATTACAGGAGGTAGGTCATTAAAAAGAGCAAATTATAAAATTTCCTCATTTGGAATTATTAGAAAACTTAATGTATAAGAAAATTTAAACATGCCACCTAACTCTATAGAATACAATTTATAATTAAACTGTATTTTTACAGAAAGAGCCTGATAGTAAATATTTTCAGATTTGCAGACTCTGCTCCTGCTGCACAAAAGCAGCCATAGACAATACATAAACAAACGATGGCTTAGTTCCAACAAACTTTATTTATAGACATTGAAATTTAAATTTCATATAACTTGGAGTGTCACAAAATATTTTCTATAATTTTTAAAACCACTTGAAATAAGAGCATTTTTACCTTACAAGCTATGAAAAAAAATAAATTAAAAAAATAAATAAATAACACGCAATGGAGTAAATTTGGCTTGGGGGCTGTAATTTGCTGACTTCTAAAGGAAAACCCAAATCAGCAACTACCCTAGGAAATGGAAGGTATCTTCAGTATCCCAAAGTACTATCTCCCAAGCAGAAGCTCTTCGAGATTTGGGTGCTTTATGTTCAAATATCAGCTGTTTACCCTAGTGAATCTATGGCTTTGGAAGAAATATTAACTTTTGTTAGTTCCAGTCCCATACTGTGGCTCCTCCTTAGCCTTATCCCTTTCTTTCTGAACTTCTTGCCTTCACCTTCTGTCTTACATTTTGTTTTCAGTAACCACAGTTTCTTTTAACAGTGTTTTTAGCATTGAAGAGAAGTATGTGGAAACCCATTATCAGTATTTATTCCTAACCTAGAATCTTCCACTGATGTGTCCTCTAGAACTGTTTGCTGTACCTTAAGTCCATTCTAATTCTGAGATAGTTCTATTTCACACACAAAATATTTTAATGTTTTAATTCATAAATCCTTTTGGAAATGAAAAGAACACAAAAACCTTCCTCAGTCTTTTTTTATAAAAGGAATTTAAATTCCTCTTCAGAAAAGAAATCCAAATCTACAACAGACTGTCATTTAAAATGCCACCTGGAAAGCCAGTGACAACACTGGCAGTATTTCTGACAGATGTTATGGTGAAAAGCACTGTGAAAACTGTAAAGTACTATGCAAGTGTTAGCTAGAGTTGGTGGTATTATGCTAAGTGTCAAGGATGCCAGCTTGTCAGAGTGAATTTTTGTGAAAGTGCCAGTGTTATTACAGAGCTACTGGAATTATTTCCAAGGGGCAGAACACCTGGGTTATAGACCCATTTATAGCTCGGTTAGTGCTGATGAGTAAACAAGGACAAAGAACAAGTCACCTGTCTTCTGTGAGCCTTCATCCTCATTTTGTAAGGACTAACGGTTTGGAAAGATCCTTAAGTATCCTTCCACTTTATAATTTCTAAGTGTTTTGAATTGGAAATGATGACACCACAGGAAAGTGAAGCTTGTGACCTCTTAATGTCAGAGAAGTGATCAAATACCTCAAGCTACACTTGGTCTGGCTGTCCCTAGGCATAACAGAGTAGGCTATATAGTTGCACTTACCTTGCAAAGTAAGTTGCTTCATGTGACATTATTGCCTGGTTGCTGCCAGTCTTTCCAAAATAAAATCTAGATCTTATAATTTATGACTATTTATTACCCATCTGGAAGGTTAAGCACAGTGCAGTCCCAGACAAGAAAAATTCAATAAACCCTAAGGTTGTTTTATGGAAACATGCATCTCTATGGGCTGTGGTATTTCAATGCCTTTGGCCTAGAATAAAACCATCCAGGACAAAAACTACTTTCAACAAATCAAACAGCAATAGTTCTCTCAGGGTTTTCTCTTTATTCTTCATCTTGAATTCAAGGCAGTTTCTCCTTCATTCTGTTAAAAGTAAACCTGTTCCCCTTCATTAGGCAAATCTTAATAAGTTACATATTTTTACCAGTTCCATGTTCCCTGGGTGTCTTGTCTTAGTCTGGCAAGGTACAAGACAAGTGATCCATATGTGAGGTATAAAGAGGCATTGTGGCTGGCATGCATTGTTCTCTTACTTGTACACAGCTCAAAAGTACTGGCTAAAACCTTTGAGGGGATAAACAACAGGAAAAGCATCTGTTTTCAGGTTTGTTATTTGGGCTGGGGGAGGCAGAGAAGCTGGTTGTTTATAGAAAAATTTATGGTTACAATTTCAACAATTGATTACTTGATTTCTTAATCCAGCTCCTAATCACAGATCAAACACAGGTTCCAATAACGAAGTAATTTTCGACATGATTACAGTCTCCTACTGAGGGCTTCTGCCTTGGAACAAGGAGCTCTCATACCATGTTCAGTGTAATAGGGATCAGGACAAGTGACGGGGTCACAGGTCTTCTGCCCAGACAATACAAACCTTTGGACTAGAACTGTGCCCCCTTTCCCACCGATAGTTGTCCCAGAAAAGCAGTAACTTTTGAAGTATAAACCCATTCCCTTCTTCCCTCAACACTATGCCAGTTTTTTTTTTTTAGACAAATCAGCTATTTCACCCCTCCCCTGCTCAATCAACTTACATGGCCCCTTATAGACAAAGAAATCAGGTCTGCACCTCAGCATGGCTTCCAAGACACTTCATGATGAAAGCCAGCCTTTCATCATGCTCTTTCTAGATCTCCCATGCTTCTCCTTGCTCCCGGCTGTTTACAATTCTGCTGCTTCTGCCTGGACTGTGCTTCTCCATCTTCTCCCCTCAGCAAACTCTTGCTTCCCTTTGAAAACCTATAGTTGTTGCCTTTTCTATTGTGTAGGCTTCTACACAGCCCCAGGCAACATTAATCCCCTTCTCTTGGTTCCATTTTGTTCAGATCTGATTATGTTACATTGAATCATAACATATGCCTACATATTTATCTTTATTTCCAACTTTTGCAGACTGTGGAGTTTTTGAGGGTACATGAACCATGTTTCATGTCTGCATTCCTCCCACCTCTTTTATATCTAAGCCAGTTGACACACAAATAATGTTTCTTTAATGAGTCTGTATGGCATACTCTCATAATTGTTTATTATGCATTTGATTTATAGCAGAAGAAGGTCACAAAAGACCCCCTTTTGTAGGAGTATGGAGTAACCTCAAAGGATGGTAGAGCAACTACCTATTCCTGGCCACATTTATGACCCTGTCACTTTTCCCATATAGGTAAATGTCTCACATTAAGATAAGCATGATAGACAGCATAGTAAGGCAGTGCAGCTCCTAGGAACTGATCCTAACAATAGGGTCAATAGGTTACAAGTCACAATCACTTTCAGGAAGTAGAGGGTTTGAAGTCTATAACTCTGACATTTGCAGAGAGGGGTTACTTAAGAGTAATGTTAGAAATGGGAGCACAGTAATGCCAAATGGGAAGCCAAGACTTCCCAGCTATTGACTTAGAGGTCCTTGTAAGCCCATGTTGCAAAAGTGACTATCATACAGTTCTCAGTCAGCAAAAGAAAACAGCATTTACCACTGGTATCACAGGTTCTAGGAATAAAAAGTTTCAGGGGAAGCCAACTTTTTCTTATTGGTGTTTAGGGAAAGATCTCAGAGGGCAGAGCCTGAAAGAGAGAGCAACATGCAAAAAGTAAAGCCATCCTATGCTTGTCCTTAAATACCAGCACCACAGTTAAATAAAGGAGAAGAAAAAAAGGAGACGGATGTTAAACTCAATTACATTTATTGGGGAGATCCACATTAAATATACTTTTACCACCATCTGAGTGTTAACTATATGAACTGCTAAAAGCATTAAGATTCTTAAGGCAAAAGGATAGCTTTTGAATGTATAATAAATAATCCTTCCAGTGTCCCTTAAAGGAGGGATTTCAAAAAAGGGAAATGAGCTAGTTAATAAACAAGCAGAGACTGTCTTATCTCCCTAAGAGACCTAGGGTGGTCTCTTGCTTCCACCTCCCCAACCTTGTATGTACCAAAAACTGATAAATCACATGTTGGTATTCAGGGAATGGGTTTACAATGAATATCCAAGTCTTATTTTACAACTATGTTTCCTGGAAAACAAAAAACAAAAACAACCCTGAGGTAGCTGTCACAACATTCAGCAATTTAATGTGTTTTAACGTAACCAATTATTTAAAACTAAGATTTGTGTCCTCATTCCACAAACACTGAGCAAAAGCTTACTAGATTTCAAGCACTATGCCTAATGCTGGAAACACGAGGATGAATGAGGCAATAGCACTGAACTCAAGCAGCACACAGTTTAGTAAGAGAGGTGGAGGTTAGAAAACAAACTGTCTCTTCTTCCACCACTTGACTGCAGCTGCTCTTTCAAAGGTCATCAGTGTCTGCATGCTGGCCAAGTCCAGTGAACTCTTTTTAAGAATCAGACTTCTTGGCAATCTAATTCTTATGACATTTGAGGAAAGACCTGATTGAATTTAAGAACCAAGCCCTGTAAATATCTAAGGAAAAGCTTTCCAAGCAGAGAAAGAAGCAAATGAAAAGTCCCTGAGGTAGCAACAGTCCTAGTATATTTAAAGTATACCAAGGAGACTCATGTGACTAGACAGGAATGGGCACAAAGCAAAGCAATAAAATAAATATGACATCAAAGAAGAAACAGGGGCCAGACTGTGTAGGGCCTTCCCAGCCATGGGTAGGCCTCAGTCTTATATTTTTCATGAGATAAGTACCACTTTAGAGTTTTGAGCATGTGAGTGACAAGATATGAATTAACATTTTAAAAGGATCATCAGCTTGGCTACTGAGTGAAGAACAGGATACAGGAGACCAATGGTGGAAACAAGGGAACTAGCCAGGACCCTTTAAAGCAGCCCATGTAAGAAATGATGGTAGCTTGGACAAGGATAGCCAAGGAGATGGTGATGAGAAGTGGTCGGATTCCAAATAGTTTAAGAAGGCAGAATAGAAAGAATTTGCTAATGGGTTAGATGTGGCCTGGGAGAAAAAAAGTAATGTGATAGACATGCTGAGGACTTTTGCCTGAGCAACTGAAAGCATGGAGTTTCCATTTATTGAGGTGAGAAAGATTGTGAGAGGAACAAGTTTGGGGGAAAAGTTAGAAGTTTGTTGGGGGGCGGGCAGGTCAAGTTTGATATACCAATTAAGCTTCCCAGTGAAGATATGAGTGGGATGTTGGTTATACAAGTCTGAGGCCCAGGGAAGAGTTCAGGCTGGAGATGCACGTGGAAAGCAAGCCTGTTCCCAGCCTTTCAACATCCTTTCCAAGGAGGCTCCACAGGACTCAGCCAACATCATCAGTCACTTGGAGTAAGAACACGCTTGCCCGTATCCAGCCAGGCCTCCTCAACTTCTTCCTTACACATCATACCCCAACCTTTTTCTCAGGACCCACTTGGCCTGCTGAAGTAGGGGTTCTAGTGATTGCATGAACCACTCAACAAAGTAATATAGTGATAAGTGTGATATAGGTTCTGTTATTTTGGTGAACTATCTTGTACTTAGAAAACACATTTTTATGGAGTTACTTTTCTTTTAACATGTGTTACTGGCATCAGAATGTAAAGAGCTGCATAAATTCAAAATGGCATTTTAGGTGTCACAGAAATTTCTCGAGAAAATAACCTCCAATCAAATTCAGCTGGAGGTCAACCTACTATCAGGCCATGCACCCTCAAGCTAAACTCTTGGGCTATTCTTTTAGAGGGAGATGATAAATTTTAGGCAGAGCAAAAAAAATCATGTTTTGTTTCCTGCCAAAACCATTGAAAGTGAAATAAACCAGATACTAAAACCTGCCTGAAGCTTCATATTATTGTTGCACTCATTTTGTCTACTAAGTATTTTATTAGCTTGTTACTAAAGTCATTCTATGGCTGGAACCTTGATAAGTACTAATTATCTTCACTGGTTCTCCAACCCTGCAAACAAGATTCACAAAAGTTTAAAAGTACTAAAATTTGAAAGCCTGGGAAACACAGTATACTAAAAAATATCCATAGAACTTTAGAAACATAGACAAGTATCCAGACAGAATGCTGAGGGGAAAAACTCATTTGAGTTTACTTATCCTCAAGTGGTAAGAGTAGCCACTCTCTACCCCTCTCTCAGAGAGGATATTCAACTAGGGGAACAGAGGTCATGATTATATGTACAAAGCCTGACATCTGAGTTCTCCTTTCATTTGGACAGCAAGAGCCATTACAGATCCTCACACAACTACTCTTCTGAGCCTATGGAGGAAAGAGAGATGGCCAAGCCAATCAGAAAATGACTCAACAGTGGCCCCTGGAAAGGTGGGCTAGTGCCAAGCAAAGGAAAACTGCCAATTCCTCAGATCACCATGGCAACAACAGAAATGATTAGATGATTTTGGGGTCTGGCTGGTGATCTCTGTGATACACGGTCCACTGACCCACCATAATTTTGGTCTTCTCCTATTTTTGTTAAGCTAACATATGCATACATGTGGCCAGTCTGTCTGTTTGCATGACTACCTACCTGCCTGCTTTTTCATTTACCCAAAAGTAAAACTAGAGAGTTGTTAAGTTCCATAGAGTCATGGAAACTCTATGGAAGACTCTATGGGCTCCTCTAGCCCACCCCTTTCATTTTACAGTTGAAGAAACCAAGACCCTGAGGGAAGTGACTTAGTAAGGTCTCACCATGAATTTAACAGAGTTGGAATGCAATCCTAGGTTAGCTTGTTTTCAATTCTTGATGTCCATACATCTCTAGCTCAGCCTCTTCCTACTTTGTCTTTCTTGTTTTATGTCTGTATTTCTTCTCCTGTCTGTGTGTTTATTTCTGTCTCTCTCACATACAGAAACTTTGGGAAATTAATCTTGTTTGGTATGTGCCCTACCTTTTCATCATTTTTTCTTGCAAGTGATCATATCCTTATCACATAAATACTTAGTCAAACCCTATTACTTTAATGCATTGCCTCAGCTCCAAGCTTTTTTTCATGTTTTCGTAACACCTCCTTTGGCTAAACCAGGTCAAACAAAGCTTATTATTTCACAGATGTTGCTTTCACTTCTGGGATTATTATAACTAGGAATCTTAAGGTTAGTTTTTTTAATTAATTTTTATGCTACTTCTTCTACCCCCAAGTTGACCCTGACCTTAGAGAATTTGAAATACTATGCATATTTCCCCATGACAAATTGAGAATCCACTTGTTATTTGATCCATATATTCCAATGTAACCTGTTGATAGTATGAAAAGAAAAAAAAATACTGTTTTCTCATTCCCAATTTTTAAAAATAACAATGTAATCCATTGCATATTATATACACAATAGCTTTCCATTTGAAAAGTCCCAAAGAGAGAGAGAGGACTCTCTAGAGGTTTTACAAACCCTGTAGAATGTGACTTGTCACTTTCCATTTTCTTTGAAATTATGGGAAGTGAAATTAAAATATCAAGTCTGATGGATATTCTTTCCAGTTTATTGTCTGTTTCAGATCATAACCTCCCAGAAAACAAGACAATCTTGATCCTCTTCTCAGTGCCTATTCAGTTCCTCAGGTAAACAGACAATGAATCTGTGCTTTTGGCTCAGCAGCAGTTGCTGCTAGAAATACAACTGGTGTTACAAAAAGAAAAAAAAAATCAAGGCTGGATCTGCACAACAGGTGAGCTGAAAGTAATTGTGACCCAGTATGGTTCTACATTTAAAGAGAAACTTCAGAATATTTCCCACAAAACCTACTTATTTTGAAGCTAGATCTCACCATTCTACTTGCCTTTAAAAGGGCAAATAGATCGATTGATACATGTGAATCATGCCAACACTGCAAAGAAATTTATCTGAGGTAATGAAAATGAGCACACCTGCTCCATCATTTGCTATAGCAACTCATAGAATAGGCCCCCCAGTAGCTTCTGACCCAACAACCTCAACCTAATGGAGACTATTGTTGGCACCAATGGCATACTATTAGCATGCACCTTATTCCATCAAAACACTTATTTCTGTCTCCCCAATTCAACTGTGAGTACCATAAATGCAAGATCTCTCACTGATTCACATCTGTACTTCCCAGTACCTGGCATAGTGTTTGGCAGAGCAGTTAGTTGTTCAAGTGCACACCTATTGAGTAGATCAATGCTTCTCAAAGCAGGGAGCTAAAATCACACTAAAGATTCACTTAAATAGCAATCATTAGATTCCTCCCATTTTACAAAACCATCTTCATTTTAACAGTGCTCCTTTTCTGCAGGCATAATCAACATTTCTAGAACATATGAAATCATTAAAGGGAGTTATAGAAGCCACATAAATTAGTACAGGAAAAAGCACACAATGCATTTTCGGATCGCCTACCATGGCTTCCTTTGTCTTTTCAACTCCATCTTAGCATTGTTACTTATAAATAGTTTCTCTTTCCATAAACTCAACTTGATTATGTCTCATCAAAATAGTATGTTATCATTCTACAGATTTATTTGTTACAAAATGGCATGAAGAAAATTTCACTGTATTTGGGCTAATAAAATGAAAACATAAGTATAAGCTGTCTTTATCAAATTTTACATATTACTATTATATTACAGAGTATAGAATATCTCTAAATGTTCTTTTTATATCCCACTTCTAATCATATGATAATTTTTACTAACATAATAGTTAAGGTACATTTTTCAGTAATGGAAAGGATTGAGTGGAATTAAAGGGAGGCAGGGAAATAGGAACAGTGCTATTCCCAGCTACAGATGCCAAAAAGTTCATTGAAGGAGACCACTCACTGCTTGTGAGTCCCTTAACTACATTTAAAAACACAAAAGTGCTTAACAATACTCAGCATAAAATGTATTTTATTGGTACTCAAAAAAGACTACATTACTTTGGACCAAGATGAAGGGACAGGATGATACATTTTGCCCCTCTGCACAACCAAAAGAAGGACAACAACAAATTTAAAAACAAAAAACAACCAGAACTGCCAGAAAATTGAAGTGTATGGAAGTCTGACAACCAAGGAGTTAAAAAAGAAACATTACAGACTGGTAGGAGGGGCAGAGATGGGCAGCCTGTTAGAGAGGATGAGCAGCAAGGCAGTGACTGGAGGATAGGGCAGGCAAGATGGCAGATGGTAGGAGGAACAACTGGGGAGTGAGAAAACTGCACAACCCAGGGTTCCAGGGCAGGGAAAGAAAACCTCAAAACCTTTGGTTTTAAAAATCTGTGGGGGTTGTGGTGGTGGGAGAAATTCCCAGACTGGTACCAGAGCTCACTGGAGAGACCCACAGGGTACTAGAGTGTAGACAAACCCACCCATCTGAGAATAAGCACCAGAGGGGCCCAATTTGCTCGTGGACGGTGGGAGAAGTGACTGAAAGCCAGCCACGAGCCAAGCAAGCAGCATTGTTCCCTCTCTGACCTCTCCCCTACAGATAGCACCACAACTCAGCAACTTAAGTTGCCTTGCCCTGGCAAATACCTAAAGTTCTGCCTCTTGCAATGCAACAGGTTGCTGAGACAAAGAAATATGGCCCACATGAGAGAATAGATCAAAACTCCAGAAAACCAACTAAGCAATAAAGAGATAGCTAACCTATCGAATGCAGCGTTCAAAACAATGGTAATCAGGATGCTCACAGAAATGGTTGAGCATGGTTGCAAAATAGAGGAAAAAGTGAAGGTTATGAAAAGTGAAATAAAGGAAAATGTACAGGGAACCAACAGTGAAGGGAAGGAAACCAGTACTCAGATCAACAAGTTGGATCAAAAAGAAAAAATAAACATTCAACCAGAAGAGAATGAAGAAACAGGAATTAAAAAAAAAAAAATGAGGAGCGGCTTAGGAACCTCAGGGACAACTTTAAACATTCCAACATCTAAATAATAAGGGTGCTAGGAGAAGGGGAAGAACAAGAAATTGGAAACGTATTTGAAAACATAATGAAGGAGAACTTCCCCATTCTGGCAAAGGAAATAGACTTCCAAGAAGTCCAGGAAGCTCAGAGAGTCCCAAAGAAGTTGGACCCAAGAAGGAATGCACCAAGGCACATCATAATTACATTAGCCAAGGTAAAAATGAAGGAGAGAATCCTAGAAGCAGCAAGAGATAAGGAGACAGTCACCTACAAAAGAGTTCCCATCAGACTGTCAGTTGATTTCTCAAAAGAGACCTTACAGGCAAGAAGGGGCTGGAAAGAAGTATTCCAAGTCCTGAAAGGCAAGGACCTACATCCAAGATTGCTCTATCCAGCAAAGTTTTCATTTAGAATGGAAGGGCAGATAAAGTGCTTCTTAGATAAGGTCAAGTTAAAGGAGTTCATCATCACCAAGCCCTTACTTAATGAAATGTTAGAGGAACTTATCTAATAAAAAGAAGATGATCAAAAATATGAACAGTAAATTGATAACAAACTCACAACTATCAACAAGTGAACCTAAAAAAAGAAAAAGAAACAAACTAAGCAAACAACTACAACAGGAACAGATTCACGGAAATAGAGAAACCAACATGGAGGGTTAGAATAGGGGAAAAGGTACAGGGAATAAGAGTAATGTGTCTGTACAAAATAGACAGGGGGAGGTTAAGAATAGTATAGGAAATGTAGAAGCCAAATAACTTGTATGTACAACTCATGGACATGAACTAAGGAGGGGAAATGCTGGTGGAAGGGGGGAGTGCAGAGCATAGGGGAATAAACAGAAAGAAAAAATAGGACAACTGTAATAGCATAATCATTAACATATACTTTAAAAATTATTACATTAATTACATATAACCTTTATTTGGGGCCAAAATCATTGTCAATCAATTTGGCCTTCTATTCTATTTACGAGACCTGGCTCAATATCATTTTGATGCTTCTAAAAATCATTTACACACATAAAGGATAAAATCTGTCCCCACGGATTTTATTCCAAGGCTCACATTCCTTATTTAGCACCCTGCTTGTCTTTTTAATAACACCTGTCCCAATCTGAGCATGCTTTATGGACTTGCTTGCTTTGAATGGGTTATATCCACCACCAGATGTAAGCTCCCTGAGAGCAGAAACTTTATCTGTGTTATCCAATTGTCAAATCCCTTGCACTAAAAACAGTACTGTGTTATGGCAGGTGCTTAATAAATATATCTGTTTTAATTGAGTTAATCAGTGAATTAACAGTAAATATCTGATCACAGTACTGGATAATCACCAAGCTGGAGGTTCCCTCCTGGTTTCCCCATATCTACTGCAGGCCATCACCTATTGCCTTCAGTCTTGATAAGATTCAATGCCAATGAACTTATGATTGAAGACTAAAATAAGACATGAACAAGAAAGAATACTTATTGCCAAAATGTGAAACATCTCCTCCTTGAGAAGGGGAAATCAGAGATCTTGTGCTTGAGATTGTAGGACAGAGGCTGAGAAAGAGGACCATCCTATAATTATCTTGCTTTCTCTTTGCACTCTGATTCGAAATGTAATGCTTGGTACTCACATTAAACTATACAATTCATGTGCATTGAATCTAAAATCAACTTCAAGAGTGGTCAACAGTATGGGAATTGACTGTGGGAGCTGGGGGCGGGATAGGAGGAAAAAGGAAAAGGGGGGAAATTGGGACAACTATAATAGAATAACAATAAAAATGATTTAATAAAAAAGAAGAAAGGGGTATTATTTTATTTATATTTCACCATATATTTTTACTAAAAGAGACACCGAAGGTATTTATATAGAAAACAACTAATGAGGCTTACAGAACTTTCCTAGTGGATGGCTTAGTGTAAGATTTTATGATTACTGAGTATTAAATGTCATGGCTCTTTAATGATATAATATTGCATGGCTTTCAGAGAATCCTTCTCAGAAAGCTCCCATCCTCCCATCTCATTTCAGTTTCTCATAAAAGATACCAGCATTTATAATTATAACTATTCTTATGCTCTCTCACTTTATTTCACCCCTTATAAATTTCAGAAAACCCTCTGTATTTCCTATATAACTAGAAATTAATTCTCACTTATTAGTCAAGAAAGGTTATTTGAACAAAAGAATATCACAGTGACCACTTTCTCCAGCATAGATTCAGGCTATTGTCTAAAAGGTGAATGTGAGCCAGAAAATGACTCCTGCTGAAAGCATCACCTAATGTTCATTTCTTCCCTGTAGCTTGTATTTCTTTTCATGTAAACAAGGTGTAATGGGCTTAAGAAACTCTCTATTTTACTTCACGGATCATCTATGACATTGTCAAATCAATTCATACAAACAAATGGAAGAAAGAGTACACAGAGGCTTTTCATAAAAGTCTCATGTGCATTTACATTTTAATATAGGGACAATCAGTAAAGGCCACTTAAAGACCTATTTATGCCAGTTTACAAAAACTCCGGCATTCCATGACTACACATGAGCAGACTTCTTTTAGTGCTCCTGACAAATTAGCAAGAGCTTTCAGAGAAGAGAAGGTACACTGTGCCCTGTGGTGAGCAGAAATCAAGTCTGAAATTATAGACACTGTGAGAAGAAATACCAATGTGCTGCCAAATGCCAAATACCATTTACACACTGTTTCTAGCATACCCATGGCCAAAATTATGAAAGTTGAAAAGTTTTCAAACTATGTAAAGCCTTAATGAAGCTTCCTTATAATTCCAGTATCTGTCTGATGAGGTGATGCTGAGCTGTTTGGAAAATTGATGGAGTAAATTGGACAGTAAGGCAATGAAAGTGAAGGGACAGGAAACCCCATGGTGGTACAGTGACTGTCATTTTTTCCTGGAGGTGCAATTTTCAGATTTCAAAGAAGGGCCATTTGCCAAATAGGAAATATTTCAAATCTGGAAGGAGAACAGAAATAATCTAGTAATTTCTAACCTGTGAAATACTATTCTCCACTTTACATGCACATAAGATCTCCTGTGATATATAGTTGCCCTACAAATACCCTGGAAAAGGTAATGAGACCAAACCAATGGAAAATATTGCAGACAAAAAAAAATCTGGAATAGTGAAATAGAAAGGTAAGGCAGAGGCAACAAATATATCTGGAAAAGGATTGAATGTACTGACTAATTAACATAAAAGATATTTAAATATATTAATGGAGAATGGGCAATAGCTATAATTCAGAATGAGCTTTAAAGAGGTGATGTAAACATTTAAATGTGGGTTCCCAGTCTACATGCACAATCCTCCCTTTCTTCATTTATTCCAATGGAATCTTGCCTTTCGGGCTCTATTTCCAATCCAAACACTCTCTTCTTCGTGACCATGTACAATGTATCAGGTGGTCCTAAATCCTCCAAAACTAAATATGCTTTACATGTTCCTAAGACATTTTGTTCACCTTTATTGATAAAGTTCCTTGAGAATAATCAATTGCAAGTGCTGGGAACAGAAGTAGCACCAGGAATTAAATAATAAAACAGTAAAAAAGCAAGCAAAAACTACAAATCAAGGTACTGGGCAAAATACAGTTGAACTGGGTTTTTGCCCCAAGTCTGCCACTAACTAGTTGTGTGTATTTACATAAGTCATTGTCTTGGTGGATATCTGTCTCCTTACCTGCACAACATTATGGTCTTTTAAGTTAGATCCATACAGAAACTCCCTGGGCTGCCTTCCTCACCTCTTTCCATAAGTTCTATTCTTCATCTAAGTCAAGATCTTATGACTATAAATCAGACACACACTTTTCAGAATTTCCAAACCCTCTTGGATTCTCTCCTCCTTCAGATTCCCTTACCAGAAAATCATATCCAGGTTTTCTCTGGACTTGTATAATCTTGCATGCCTAAAATCTAGTCATAGAGCTAACTGATTCTTGCATTTAGAACATGGTCAAGTACCTGAATAATCAGTGGAATAGTGAAACACAGAAGGGAGTCACCAAGGGTACATTGAATGTTGGTAAATTTCTATCTGTTCTACTTTTGTCCAAACCCACCCTTCCTGCTTCCCCATCTTCTTTCACAAAGCCCAACACAGCATGTGTAGGAAAGGGTGGGGAGGTTAGCTTTATAACTCCTATTACAATTCCTAACTGGGTTTTGGCTTGGTGCTAAGGAAGACTGTCATTTTGAAGCCAACTTAGAATACTTTCCTTTGTTTTAGTGTTATTTGCTTCTTTTTTGAAGATTTCCTGTGGACAAACTCAAAAGACAGTGAACTTTCAGATGTTCACATAAAAGAAGTTGACATTTGTATCTGTGGTATTGAATTGCCCTAGCTGGTGGAGGTTAAAACAAGAAGTAATATTTTAACTTGTGACATTTACAAGAACTGTAAAGATGGCTTTTGTTGAAAAACTTATGCTTAATCTGAGCAGTTCTGATACACTAGAAGATGTTCCTACATATCCATTTCATATAATTAAACAGAAGGTTGGAAAGAAACCTTGGCCTATGTCTCTGAAAACAACTGTACAACTTTAGAGCTAGGAAGAATCTTAGGGATCTTCTACTTTGAACACTGGTTTTAGAGATGAAGAATCAGGCTCAGAGAGCAGAAGTGGCAGGTCTCTCAGGTCACATGGCCTATTTGCAGCAGTGAAGTCTGGGACCAAGTCTTCCGACTCCCAATCCAGGGCTCTCCCCTCTACAAAAGTAGATAAAGCTAAATGCCACCACAATTGCTAACTTTTTATGTTTGGGTTTTTCTTTGAACAAGTAGTTTGCCTTGAGTAGCAAAAATGCTTTGTGTAATCAAGTAAAATATTCCTAAAGAATTAATAGACTCATTTACATTCTATGACAGGAAAGAGGATGAACTTGATTAATTCAAATAGTGACAAGGACAAGAAAAGTGTGGAACAGAAGTCTAATAAGCAGGGTGTGTTGGGTTATACTTCAGGACTAACTAGTGGAAAGTGGTTCTAATTATAGCTTGACCAGAAGCAACAAAATTAGAATTCATACCAAGTTCAAGAAAGTATTAAATAGAAGAAACAAAAGGGTCTGGGTACACTGTTAATGAGTTCTGTACAAAACCAATAAAAACAAAAAGCAAAATTTACCCTGATCACTCTTCACCATCTGAGATTAACTTGTTCATTTACTTGTATACTTGTTTATGTTCCATTTTCCTCCAACATGCACACACACAAACACACACGCACACTTTAAGAAACACAAGAAAAAGGGCCTTGTCTGAAACATAGTAAGTGTTCAGTGGATACATATTAAATGAATAAATTTGAGAAGGGTAAAACAAGTGAGATTATGGTTGATGCAAACCATGAAGATAAAGATATCCATGATTATAAATAAATTCAAGGATGTTTTTATTATTCATATTTCCAGTCAGAAAAAGAGAAGTATAACTCATTCAGGGCAAAGGAAATAAGAACATTAATCAATACATGCAACATTATTACAAGAGCTTTTGTGCCTTGAAGGTCCTCAAGGGGGTGCTGGCATAGTGTAAGAGGGGCAGTGCCCTTTTACAAGTCATTAGCAGGAGCTCTGGGGCATGAAGGGAGGCTTTCAGGATGACAAATCCAATGAGGGATTTTTGCAACCTGAAAGTGACCATGAAAGTTACTTTGAAATTAACAACTGGGACTAAGAACACTTAGATTTAAGACTTGCAGACAAAGAGCCATGCTAAATTCCTGGAGAGGAGGCTGCTATTACAATTAGTAGAGTAAGAAGGCCTTGGAATACTCCATAGAGCAGGAACTCAAATGGAAGGGAGTTACTTATTTTGAGGAAGTTAAGGGAATGGGGTTGCCCTTCTTCAAAAATAATATTATTCTTTGTGCTGAAGCTGTAAGTTAGGTCTGTAGTTTATGCAAGAATAGCTCACTTACAGAGCATCTTCCTAACAACACTATATGCATTAACCAAGATTTGTTTTTCCCTTTGCTCTAAATAAGTTTTAGGGTTAGACATAATCATTCTTAATGTTGCTTGAAACACTGAGAGCCAGATAGAAATGTAAAATCACAAAGTAAGTCAATATTTACTAAATTTAAAGGAAGTAATCAATTTCTAATTCAAATCTATATACATTCTTTTCCCACTTTACCATTGTCTTATTTCCCTTAAGTTCCTCTTTGGTCATTAAGATTGTCAGCAAAGTTATAGTCATTGAACAAACTGTCACATGCTGCAGATATTTTCAGACCAAATTAATTTTTCAATATACTTGTATATAACTAAAGAAAAATATGTAAGACACTTATTACAGAGACTCTCTGTTCTACATTCACAGTCTATTGCTCCAGAGAGCATAGTATCTAGTAAGTATTCAGTAAATATATGGAAAATAAATGAAAGGAAAAAATCTATCTAGGCTCTGATAAAATTATTTTCACACATTCCAAATCTCAGGCAGAACTCAGCCAGCATGTGTGTATGTATCTCTCAAAATTCCCACATGCTCATTCTTCAGGCTGAATATATCCTTGCTCTTGGCACATGTGTTTCTATAACAAAACACTGAAACAAGTTTAACTATACAAATTGTCCCAAGAAAGTTAATTTTAATTACCATTGCCCTGAAACACGCCAGTCTTCCAGCACCTTAAAATTGAACTGAGTTTTCCTTAGGAAAGCTGTTTCTTCCTTTCTGGAAAGCACACATCTTTTAAAGTTTCAAATGCCAATTTATAGCTCCAGTTCATAATAACATAGATTCACAGTTTACTTGCCATGCTTTCCTTGGAAAGCTCATTTTAAACCACTTTCCTAATTTAAACTACTTTTACTTCTGCTCAGTCTAATGGCCAGCACTTCTTCTTGCTTTCAACTCTTAGTAGTCCTTGAAGCTGCATTCTCTCTTCTTCATTCCTCATTCAGGATGACAAAAAACAGACTACAGTTCAGTCTGCTCAGATATCCTGCCCTGGAGAAGCTCAGGAGGCAATTGGAAATCTGAGTTAGCCTGGAGTTCCGGAATGAGTTAAGGATTGTAGAGGTCAATTTGGGAATCACTAATGTAGAGGTGAAAGGTGAAGCTATGTGAGGAGATGAAATTACCCAGAATAAGAACATAACAAGAGAAGAGAAGCAGATCTATGACAGAACTTTGGGAATTGCTCCATTTAAATACAAAGGGGAGGGAGAGGGTGTGTGTGTGTGTGTGTGTGTGTGTATGTGTGTGTGTGTGTGTCTGCCGTGTATGTGTCTTAGTATGTGTAAAAGAGAGCTCAACAAAGGAAAGTGTTTATAAGAAGAGAGGAGGTGAACCAAGATAAATTATGAATGGTTATAAGCAAGAGAAGACATGCAGAAGTGTCAGAACCTCCAAAGAGTTCAAAGAGACTGAGGCCAGAGAAGCAGCCATTGGATTTTTTCTATTCATTTTATTTATTTTAATATTTTTAACAACATAGTGGACACAGGATAACATTCGGGGAAGCAATCTTTCTAATATCATCCATATGGACTCAAAGTGTCCATATGTGGATGTGCATAGTTCTATATGCATGTGCTCCAAACCACCACACAATTAAACATTAGTACTGAATAAAATGGCACTCACTGTGCCAGACAATGGCAGTAATAACCAGAACTACTTCCTGACCATTTACTGTGTGCCAAGAACAGTGCTAAATACTTGACATGCTTGATCTCAATATAATCCTTGCAACAACTCTGCAAAATAGCTACATTTTACATGCATAGAAACTGAAAGCCCAAAAAGGTTAAATAAATTACTCAAGGTCACACTGCTACATAGTGACAGCACCAAGGTTGAACCCAAGAACAGTTTGATCCCAAAATCCAATACTCTCAGCCACTAAAGTAACACTTCCAGTACATGGATGTTAGCTAGGTAATCTATGCATGAAAGGAAAAGAACTAATATTGCTTGCATTTCCTATTGTCAAGTGCTTTGCATAGGACATCTCCTTTCACATATATACCATCAATCTTATGGCTTTGTTTAGGTAAACTTTATAAAGTAATATCTAAAGAAATAGGATTCAGCTTTTTGGAAAATAAGTTGAAGTTAAATGATTCCAAAACAACCACTTATACTTCAAATGTACTTACTACAACAGTTCCCAATGGTTAAAAAGGTAAAAAAAAAAAAGTATGGCATCCTTAATTTGAATAGCATTACTGATATTCAAATTACTGACAATCAAACTAATCTGAAAAGTGAGGGAACTTGACAGGATGATCTTAAAGACCTGTCCAGCCTTGACTTTCTATGACACTCATATGAAAGGTCTAATACCAAGAATTTTAAAGATAGAGAATATGAAGTAAAATATAAATGCAGCAGCAGAGCTGGTTGATATGTCAACATCCTTTCATTCCTTAAATGTACAGAAGCTAAAACATTATAAAATATAGTGTTTGTCTATTCAAGACATTGATTGTTAGCTTAAACAAAACCTTGGAAACTCTACCACAAAATGATACACTGAAAATCCAGTCAAATAATTTGCTTACAACCAACTGCAGACCTTATGATACAGCTGGCTACAGAAAACAGAGAGAGAGAGAATGACAAAGACTCCAGCAATTAATGTTTTTGCTGTCTATAGAAAAACACATGAGGTTCTGGTTTCAAACAATTAGTAGCACTGTTAATTGTGCATGTGTGTAGCAATAACAAGGCATTTGGGATGGCTTCCACTGATTGTTCCCTTCTCTCTTTGGATTACAAAATCCATTCAGACAACTAAATAATAGCAAGCATTTATGCAAATTTTAATTATGAGACAGAGATAATCATAATCTTGTATATTTATAAAATGTCATGTACAATGGGGATTACCAAATGAATTGTTGCTTTATTATTTAACCAGTGGTTGAAACAAGTGCTAGCCTTGCAAATTGTTTTCACTTATCATTCAGTCCACCAGAATTTAAAATGTCTCCATTGACATTTACCAAAGCCATTTATTTTCCATCCCACCATTAGTACTCTCTTCCTTTCTCACAAACTAAGACAGGGTATAAATTGCTCTGATAATAACTTCTGGTCAAAGTGATCAGCTAGCCTCATAATAGAAATAAAACACTTGTATGTCAAGATTTCCTGTTATATAACAAAACAATTGTAGAGATTGGTTCTAACATGTTGTAAATTTAAAGCAAAAGTAAAAGGTCCCTATGTTATTGGTCACTATCTTATTGGTCATCCATTCTGTTTTTTTTACAAATGAGGAAATCAAGGCTCACAGCAAAAATGAGACATAAGCAAAATCACCCCACTAGTTAGGAGCAGAACCTTGTACTTTTGCCATCATGATACATCTAATATATGATTTTTAAAGACACTCCCATACTAATATTGTGTGATTAGGTGTCTGTGTGTCTATACAGTTTATCTCAATGAAGTATAACATGACTATGGAATTAAACACCGAACTTACCATTCTCAGCTGTGGAAAAAAAAAACCCAAAAACTGAGGCCCTTGTGGGAATATGGAAGCCCAGCTACTGGAAGCTAAACTGGGCATCTAAGAAATGGCCCATCTATTCTATTTGAATGAGAGTCTGTCTGCCTTAGTGGAAGAATTCTAAGATTCTGGCCTTTCCTCTTGCTAACTTAGGGGGCCAGGGAGCATAGGATAGAATGTACATGGGTGGAAGAGAAACTAGAGACACTGGTAAATATTTCTGGAGCCAATAAACTTACAAAAGGCCAAATACAGTATTGGTGAACATTATGCTCTTAGAAAAAAATATGCCAAGACACTACAGCACACATTTACAAAATGGCTTATGATTTTCACCACCTCTTCAGCACTGGTGGCAATGACTGTACACCTTGTGGCATATAGTTGCTGCCTGCAAATACACTAACCTAGAGCATTCTCAATAGGGACTTTCCTGTGTTTAATTAAATTTGTTCTGCTGCAGAATTCATGTCGTAAAGGCCCTGGCTTATGGGATTACCCTACCTTGCAAGACTACATAGTATTTACAAACCTTAAAAGCTCTTATATTTTTAAATAATTGATTTCCCTTCAATAAAATGCTGGCCTAGAAAATATGAAGAATATGTTCTTGGTGGTGGGACCTTCTTCATAAAACACTCCACTATGTCATCCTATTTCAGCAAAAGAAAAAGGGAGCTAATGACCTACTACCTAAACATCTGGGGTGCAGGCCCTGAACATTCATCCAACTTCTGAACTAGGTCTACATGTCTATATTCATGCCTGAGTAGTTTCACCTGTTTTAAGCTTTAAAAAAAGTCCTGAAAAAAACTGTCTAAGCCCAAAACCTAACTACTTATTGTATTGAAATTAAACTGATAAACAACTGCAGACTCTATTTATTCTAGCTACGTGGGTTCAGTTAAACTAAAAATGCAATGTCACTCACTTTGCTGCATCTAGAATCTGAACAATCCTCCACCTGCTAAAGGTACAGTAAAACCAGGCACTAGCAAGAGGTTGGAAAGAAAGAAGTTAATAAAATAATAAATGCTTTCCAGTTTGCTTTGATAGCATTTTTTTCAGCTTCCCAACCCATAAGGAACCAACTAATTCATGGCTCCTTCACCTTGCACCCCATTTAGCTTCTCTCAAGTGGTGGAGAGATTATGAATCAGAATGCTGAAAGGGGGAGCACTAACAGCTAAACCACTGGAGCCTTATGGGCTGAGAATAACAACAGATCTATCACTTAGTCATACTAATTCCATTCCCTTTCACAAAAGTGTTGGCCATCTAACCAAATATCAAAAGCAATTGCACCCCAAACCAAACCAAACCAAATGTTACAGCATCACTAAAATAGAAATGCCTAATTTAAAGAACCTGGGAGGTTTTTGCAGGTATTTTTCATATTATCAGGAATATATAAAAAACAAATAACAAAAGGAAAAGAAAAAAGAATGACTAGACATTGCAGGTGTTACTCAAAAAAAGATGAAAATTCAAAGCACACAGAAAGTGATACATAAAGCATTATTTTAGTCCTTTCTATACAAACTCAAGACACTCATCAAAGTAAGCAATGTGTCTCTCCATTAAAAAATTGCTCATCTGTTTTAATAATATATGTCTTAAGAGTCCATAATACTAATTTTACTATGTGAATTTCTGGTATTAGCAGGGACTGTGAAGTTGTGCATGGGTCAATTGCTAGTTTGAGGGTTCAAATAACCTCAGTTTTTATTTTATATTAAGCAAGGCATAATATAATGTTGTAACACTTTTGTGCCCAAAGTGAGTTATATGGTTTATACATTTTCTTGGAAGAAATGTTTCTTTACATTAAATTTGTCTGGAGGCTTTAGAAGTGAGTTAAGAGAGACTTTTAGTAGCATTACTAGCAGCGAGCCTTGCGTTATCATTTGATAAGCAATATAAGACTTTTATTATTAGCTCCCAGTGTGGCTAAGCCCCAGTTCCCTGTTTCTGTGAGTGGGTAGGAATGCCTGTTGGGGCCTTAGCTTGCTGATGCAGTCAGCTCAAGAGGCTGCACTCACCAGCAAGACAGCATATTGTGGTCAGAGCAGCCTGCATTGCCCCCTGGGGGCATCCGTAGAGCACGCGAACCAGCTACCAAACAAGGTACTGATCACGCACCTAACTGACCAATCACCAACAAGAGCACCACATGAACACGCACTGGGGCAACCTATCAGAGCAACTTCCCTTTTCCCGTCCCTATATAACCCCCACCACTTAAATAAAATTTTGCAGCTTGAACAGAACCCTTTGTCTTGCTGCCATTCTTCGCGCCTCTTGTTCCCATCCCTATTCATCCGTTTCAGGTAGACTCAGGACCCTCGTTGACTGCTCCGCAGGCCAGAGCAAATGCCGCAGAAGCAAGTATTATGAAAAACTAAAGTAATATAGTTGGTGATCCCTGACACAAGATCTGTTAAGCAAGACACACTATTAGCTGACTGGCTATTCAGGGCTTAATGATGTAAATTAAGCCCTACGTGATCCACTTCTATTTCAACTGCAAAAAGACATAATCTGAAGTTTTCTGACCTACCCCATGACTTAGTGTCCCTGCACAGTGAAGAAAGGCTAGTACCCCTTCTACTGTACTTGGCCTCATGAACAAAAAATAACACAACTTTGGGTAAAAAATACAAACAGTAAGAAAAGATATATGTTGATTGTTAGTACTAGAAAATTCCAAAGTCACATATGTAGCACTTTCCAAAACCATAATTTTAATTTTGCTGCACTAATAGAAATCTTTAAATAACATGAATATGTGCATAATTGATGTATATGGGGACCAGACCAAATTTAACTTTCATTAGAAGGAACTGGTGACTTTTGAGAATATTTTCTAATTTCTATGTAAACTTGCCAACTGCCTATTAAAGTTTGTTCAGTGGTCACACTGAGGAGATTTTTAGAAGTTCATTGTCTTACCTGTGAATCCAGGTTGTCCAGGTAGAGTATTTAGTGGTGATCCAGGAAGATGTTACAGGCAAATCAATCAGAAGGGTAGGCAGTCATCAAAAGTGAACCAAAGGTCATGGGTACAAAATAAAAAACAAGGAGAGGTATATTGATTAGAAAAAAAATGATTTCACTTTATGAACCCATTTATACATACACACATTAGGAAAGATCTTAAATTGAATCTTTTTAAAATACTCTTTTATAAAAAGAATTGATAGTGATGTAACGTGATGAAGGTGCCCAATAGCACTACAATGGCAATCATATTTAAACATATAAGTGCATCAAATTAACACACTGTACACTTTAAATTTATACAGTGTTATATATAAAATACATACAATAAAAAATCACCACACAAAAAGTTGATTATTTACTATGCAACAGGCATTATTAGAGGTACTGAGGGTATAGCAGTAAATAAAACACACAAATCCCTGCCTTCACAAAATTTATAATCTTGTGGAAGAATTTTAGGCCATCTGCTTAGAAAAGAATTCCACAGAAATATACTGTATGTTATCAACTCTGAGTTTCTCCCCATTTTATTTATGTCTCTATTTACATAAGGAGAACAAATCCAATGGCATAACATTCAACATTGTATTAGAAACATTTCTCTTTCTGACTGAAAAGAACATTGTTTCTATTCATGATTTTTCCTTGTGAAAAGCCCCCCACAAGACTATGTTAGATTTCTTTTTAGCTGCACTATTTGCAGTCCAAAGTACTTCATGTGTGTGCACTTTGAAATGCTGTAAAAACAAGAGGTCTTTAAATGGCAGCTTTGTAATACTACAGTCCCACATCCCAGCAGAATATTTCTCACAAGATGCTGTAGTGTGCTGTAGCTGCTAGCCTGGGTGACACTGTGAGATTGCATTCATCACCCCACAGCAAGCCACATTTTGGGAAAGCAACAACAGTTGGCAGATCAAAGGAGCTGTGGTTCTCATGCCCATGACACAGACACTTGGCTGGAGAAGAAACAGTAAGAGTAACCTTCCTCTAGGCCCAGGCTCAAGAAGATGATAAATATCCCCTCAAGTGAGAGCTACTGCCTAAATATCAAATTAGTATGGAAAGTAAACTATAAAAATGAAGGGAACACACACACACACACACACACACACACACACACACACACATCATTGGAAAGATAGGAATTTGGAAGCCCCACAATTCCAGATGGGGATTCATGCTAACCAGAAACCTTAAATGACGACACCTACCCCCTGGCATTTATGTTCTCAATTCAGGTACTTAAGACTTCAGAAACAAAAATGAAACTATCTATTCACTTTGATATTAAGGATCCAAATCAAGACCTATGAAAAACAGGATGATATAAAAATCTCAGAGCCAAGACTTATTCTCATCTGTGGCAGCCCTGGGGGCCCTGAGGGTGGAGTCCACCTACATGTGGTGTCAGATGGATGCTGGGTTTATCAAGAAGTAAATGAGGACTGGGAAGATGGTGGCGATGTGGGGGGAGTCCTGATCCCCTTCTCCACTGCTCTGGGGAGAATTCGGCCGATCTGAGGAGAGACAGAACAGGAGACCACCGATATCACAACATTTATGAAAACAGGACATCAGAAGTTGACCAGACATTGAAAAAAACGGACGGTAGGAGCACGTTTTTGGGAACAAAGGGGCCTGTGCTAGGAGCAGAGAGCCAGCAGGTGCCTGCGGAGAGGGGCTGGCGCCCAGCGCCCGAGGAGCGAGCAGAGAGTGCCGGTGCTCTCGGAGGCTGGGCCTCGCCCGGCGCCCGAGGAGCGAGGAGAGAGTGCCGGTTCCTGTGGAAGCTGGGCCGCGCCCGGCGCCCCGGGAGCAAGGAGAGAGCGCTGGTTCCTGTGGAAGCTGGGCCGCGCCCAGTGCCCCAGGAGCGAGGAGAGAGGCCCAGTGCCCGCAGAGAGTAGGCCGGCGCTTCAGGGTCTGTCTCCGGGCATCTAGGAGAGCGGAGAGTCGCTGCCCCGTCCCCAGCCCTAGGCAGGGATAGAGAAACAGAGTCGAGAGAGCTGGGCGCATCCGCGAACTTTCCGGGGAGGAGTGAGTGCCCAGTTTGCCGGAACAAGGGAGGCCTGGCCGTGGGCGCCCATGCCCCCAATCAGGGGAGTGTGTGGTTTTGGGGAAGACTGAGACCCCATGGCCGGCCGGGAGCAAGGGAAGCGCTCCCGGAGCTGAGGTGATTCGGAGGGGGCGCGCACCCTGTCGGGGTTGCTGACTTTCGAGCCAGGGAGCCCAGAAATTACACAGCGCTTCGCAGGTCCCCGGGGCCCACGGCAGCGGGGGCAAAGGGAAATACGTGATCCCTCCCAAACCCCGGAGGGTCCATCGGAAACCGGAAGAAGGACGGGGCTTCCCGAGAGCTGGAGCCCACAGAGGTGAAGTACGGGACTCCTCGCAGCCCCGGCCTGGCACCGTGACCCCGGAAGAGAGGCGGGTGCTTTGCTGAGCGCAGAGCTTGTGGTGGCCAGGCTGGGGGAGGGGCGCAACCCCTTGCCACCTCGAAGCTTGCCTCCCGAGCCCAGAAGGAGGCAGCAATCGTTTCTGGGACAGGCTGGTGGCTAGCCCTGAGTCTGTCTGAGTTCTGTTTCAGAAGGGTGAGGGGCATTCTTACTGCCTCTCAGCCTGCTTGAACTGGCAGGAACTTTCCCACAAGAGATCACAAAAAAGAGTAGGGGGAAGCTGTGAACACCAGGATACCCAAAAGAGACTACACCACTGAATCTCACGTATTCTAACATAGAAGTTTGCACCATAAACACAAGGAACCAGAATAGATCAAGTTAAGAAACAGAGGTTAACAAGAAGAGTCTCAGAAACAATGAGAAAACAAAGAAACAATCCACAAATGAAGGGAAAGGAGGAAGCCTCATTAGGAATCCTAAATGAAATAGAGGCAACTCAACTATCAGATATTGAGTTCAAAACAATGATTATAAGGAAGTTCA
>PVIA01008811.1:0-67619 GCA_004024845.1 Tonatia bakeri | reverse complement strand
TTCTTTCTTCTCTCTCTCTCTCCCCTTCCTTCCTTTCTTTTTCTTTCTTTCTCTTTCTTTTTCTCTCTTTTCTTTCTTTCTTTCTTCCTTCCCTCCTTTCTTTCTTTCTCTCTCTTTCTTTCTCACTCTCTCTCCCCTCCCTCCCTCCTTTCTTTTTCTATCACCTACCTATATACCTATGTACCTACCTACCTACCAGGGTTTTTTCTTACATGTGTATTTCTCCACTACATAAAATGTGGATATGCTGAGGAATCTGCATTGACAGAGAAGGATTAAGTTAGAGACAACATATACTTGATAATCAGGAAAATCCCTGCACAGTAAATAATATTTAGCCTCTGTGTTCAAGCATCAGTACACAGATGGATGGACGGATAAATAATACAGACTGAGATAGATAGATAGATAGATAGATAGATAGATAGATAGATAGATAGAAAGAAAGAAAGAAAGAAAGAAAGAAAGAAAGAAAGAAATAGAGATAGGTAGATCAACTGATCTTAAGTGAGCCAGGTTTTTCCAAAAGTCCAATTTGACAAAAAACTGGAATGAAAGAAATCTGGGTTATATAACATATTTTCCTGAGGAGGAAGCATTGACTTTGGAGGCAGTCATAACTAGATTCAAATCCCAACTTGTTATTCATTAGCTGGACAAATTACTCAACCTACATGAACCTATACCTTGCACTTACATAACAAATGTTAGCTCAGTAACGGTATTAGTGTCCACCCTTCCTCCACTTCCCTGTCAATTTAACACAGCTCCTAAGCATCGTGGTAATTTGTGTATCTATTTCTCAGCTATCCTGGAGACTGGTGGGCCTTTTGACATTTCTTCTAGATAGCTCTACTTATCCATAGGGAGAAGAAGAAGGTCCATTTTGGGGGCCTTTTTTCAATGCTGAAGATCCCTAAGTATAACAGTGTTTGTGCTAAGTGACAATTTTAATTTAGAAAAATATACAACTACTCTGCTATACTAAGTTTTAGCTGAATTCCGACAGCAGCCCTGCTGTCCTAGCTTACTGATATGAAAAAGTCTTACTGAGTGCAAATCTGCGCAAAGACTAACCAATGCAACAATCAGAAATAGAGCTTATCCATTTCAAGAATTCTGTTTCGTTAGCAATGATCAAAAAGCTTGACAATCTGTTCTAACTTTCTCAGTGGCATATCCAGCAGGGTCCCATGTCCATGCTGGGGACAGCGCTCTTCCTGACGGTGTGCACAGACCGCTGCCACTGTGATCCTGCATCAGTGCCGAAGTGCAAGAGCAGACTCAGATAATGAATGAGCTTTACAATTGTGGCAAATGCATGGAGATAGCAAGAAAAGGACTCTATAGAGCAATTACAATTTTCTCACACACGAAAAACTCCAAGACAAAACAACATGTACTGAATAGTTACCATATTTAAATTAAATTTCATCAAAGATAGTAAGAAGTACAGTATTAAGACACAGACCGTAATTATACAACAATCACAATCATAATGATGATAATAACAACACACCATCAGCAGTAGCTCTCCCTTTCGGAAGACTGCTATGTGCCAGATATTGTCACCGGCATTTTAGATATAACTCACTACACCTCCTCGGTATGACTCAATGAAACTCTCTCTGTGTTACAGACTAGGGGATGCAGATACTGTAAGGTGAAGTATCCTGTTCAACCACGTTTGTTGGATTTCAAAATCTACTCTTAGGAAGCTGTGCAGGTAGATGCTTTCCAAAGACTTGTCAGATGTGGACACACTCTGAGGGATAAGCAACACCCCGCTGCACGTTATCATGGACCACTAAAACCTGACACGGACACAAGGCTACCAACTGTGAAATCAGAGTCATAACAGCTAACTACCCCCAAAGTCGTCACAGCTATTTACTTGGAGAGTTGTTATAAAAGCATTCATAAACTGCCCTGGCTGGTGTAGCTCAGTGGATTGAGCGCAGGCTGTGAACCAAAGCATCGCAGGTTCGATTCCCAGTCAGGGCACATGCCTGGGTTGCAGGCCATGTCCCCCCGCAACCGCACATTGATGTTTCTCTCTCTCTCTCTCCCTCCCTTCCCTCTCTAAAAATAAATAAATAAAATCTTAAAAAAAAAAAGCATTCATAAACTGACAAGTGTGCTGAACAGTATGACAAATTGAGGGTAACTTATTATAATGTGTTTGTCTGCAAAATAAACAAGTATGTTTGAAACTTAAACAAGGGAGCTTACAGGGTTTTTTTATCTTGTTCTAGACTTCTGAGTTTTACCTTCCTTCAAGGTTCTTATGAGGAAAAAATAGCATATCAGGCAGACAATTTTTCAAAAATAACTAAAAATATTTACTTTCACGTTACGAATGTAAAAGAACGCACGCTGTTGCATCGTGCGAACGGAGTCTGAAGGCAGAGACCTCGACTCATACGCGAGCGCACAGCTGTGGTTCGGTGAAGGCCCGTCCCTTCCCAAGCTGTTCTTCCGCCTTCAGCATTCTCCAAAACTGTGGGGCCAGAGTCTGACATATCGAAAATGAGATTCATTCTGAAATATTTTTTTAAAATAAAATCGTTATTGCACATTTTTTCTTGTATAAAGACATCAATGTCCCTAAGCCTGAGGTTTTATTCAGGTGTTTAGGAATATTTTCATAAAAAGTTATTAATCTTGAGCTTGATCTACCTTTATAAGAGACAGAAAATCAATTCTTTAAGGCCCACAGAGCCACCATGGTATTGTAGGGGATTCTGGCAACCTGAGCAAATTAACGCACTAAGGACAGGCAAAAACAAAATCCATGTCCAAGTGTGAGACTGACTACAGAACAATTTATTTTGACACCTGTAATTAAATGATACACTTACCATAAAAAGTGAGGTACCCAAAGAGGGCTGATACAAAATAAACGAGAGAACTTAAAGCAATTGCTGTATTGGTTACATTCTGCATTCTTTTCTTTGAAGGGCTAAAAGACAAAAATGGCAAAAGTAGAGTCAGTGATCTGGCTTATATCTATAAAGATAAATATCTCCCAGGCTAGTCAAAAGAATTCTTTAATCATTCAAGACCCAGCCCATCAATAATTGTACACTAGATTCCTGATGTGAAATTACTGCACAAAGATTACGCTTTCAGGAAACATTCTCAATTTGCACAGAACGAACTCTCAGTTGTTTCATTTTGTTTTAAACTAACACTTAGTTTAAATCCAGTGATGGGAGGGAAGAATTCATAAAAGAGGAGCCTGTCATTCAATCTGAAAGTCCTATAAGTAAAAAGACATGCTTAATACATTTAAAATATTCCAGGATTCTGTGGTACCTTTGAAGTTCACAGTATATGGGCAATATCGAGGTATGGCAGAGAAATGAAAATGCCATGGTTGGTAGGGCATAAACACTCTGAAAGAAATTTAGAAGAGAAGATTATTAAATGCCACTCTGTTGAAATCACTACTTCATGTGACAATACGCTCAGTTCTTCAAAAAAACCCAATCAATTTGGTTAAACTTATTTCATTTTTCATAAATAATCTCTATAAAATAAGGTTTTCATTTTTTTTTAAGAGATACGATTATGGTCACCAGCCAATCTTTACTCGGTAGGAGTGTTGCCTACACTGGCCAGGTACCTCTTGGCTGGCTGCTGTACCACGTTACTTTCACTACAATCACTGCTGCTTGCACATTATTTGGGTAAGATAAAAAAAATTTAGGTGCGATAAATAATACTTACATGAGATTCAAAATTATAACATTTTAGAAATAATCTCTTTATAAATCTCAGTCTTTCCTAATGTATGCATTAGGAAACTTAAATACATCTTACTTACTCTAAGCAGAAATAATCATTAATGCTTTTGAACCTGCTTTCTTTTCACCAACTCAGTCCAAGGTAGTGTCACCAATTTAATCCAAGGGAACACTGATAATATTAATCACATCTTAGCATCTTTGCCTAGGTTCTCTTTCAATGGGAATGAATGTGATTTATTCTAGACTTCAAATACTTAGAGATCCACTGGAACACATCAACATAACTTTTTAAAATTAGAATATTTAAGAGCAAGATTTACAAAGCAAACAAAATATACCATCTAAATGAACACACCGTCTCTACAAAATGCATCATGATGATTTACTTCCTTTTTACTACTGTAAAAAAAAAAATCCCCTTACTAACTTTAGGTTCTTCAGCGAAAGAAGTTCCAGATGACTGAAGACCTATCTTGGGACATAATGCCTCCTCAAATATTTGAAGCGTACTGGGAGGAAGGAAAGCTGTAGTGTTTCCTGAGGCTGGATTAGGGGAATGAGACTTTAATTCACAAATTCCCTTTCATATATTGCTCAATTTCCTGGCTTGTCAGTTACCCTACCTAGATCTTTAAGGCACATGGAGGCCTTTACCATATAAAAGATTTGGTACACCTCCCTTGTGGGGCCAGAGAGATGTTTCTCCTGAAAAAGCTGCCGATAAAAAGGGATATTCTGCATGGGGTGTGACGGCACTAGCGTGCCGCACCACTAGCGCTGTGCGTGAGTGGGGGGGTTCGAGTCTCTGGAACCCTGCACCTCAGCAGAACCCCAAAGTGTAGATGAGCAGACTTGCAGCAACGGGGGCGACGCGCGGCTCTCCCAGATGGTAGACAGTGCCCGCGCCGCAGTTCCGATCTCCTCTGTGGATGCGCAGGGGTTCCTGCAGGCATTCTCAGTGTCCTAGGGCTCTCGGAGAAGGCTAGGGACTTGTTCCTCTAGTCTCCCCATTTAAGGCATCATAAATTTCAACTTTGGAATGTCTGCCAGAAGACATACTGGCAGCGCTCAGCTGCTGGTCCAATGATGAGGCTGTTTAGCTACAGACCAAGGTTCTACTCACAAGGGAGGAGTTTTTGATATAATTGGCTATTTAGATTTACAAGTCCAGAGGGCAACAGGAAGTCTGTATCCACAGAGGACCTTATTGGCCAGACCAGACATTTAGTAAATCTGTTCTTTTAGGCAGTTGCCCATTTAAAACAGGCTTCATTTAAAGGCATGCCAAAAAAAAGGTGGCTGTTTCATAATAGGCCACCCTGTGTTAAATAATATTATTCTTCTGGTAGGCAACCCTATACTTAGCACTTTCATGAAAATTAATTAGTTACAGGTACAAAGACCTAAGAGACCCTGTTATACAAATCTCTTAAAACTTGAAATGTGAAAAATCAACCAAAAGTATCTGTTAATAACTTACACACCTCTTTGGAGAAATGAAAGAGCTTTGGTTTACAATCATCTGTAGCATTTGAAATCTGTTTAAGAGGATTGAGGGGAAAAGGAGAAACCAACAGTCATTAAAAGTCAGAATACATCAACAAACATGATGAATTTATGATTACAAGGCTTTCAAATAAAAATATTTCAAAACAAAGTTCCAAAATGCAATATAGTCATTACTTTTCCACTTATTGGGGAAAAAAGACATTCATCTGATTTTTTTCCTTTTTAGCTTAAAATTTAAAAAAAGGAACTGAAAAGAAAATGTAAACTATTACCTGAAAGTATTGCTCCATACAATTTAATGTCAGAGGACAAGGAATGGACCATTTTTTAATTACTATCTGTAAGAATAAGTAAAATCAACGCTCGGATTATTTCTCACAGAATTCATGGCAAGAATTGATTTCAAATAGGTCAGCATTATTTTCAGTTAAGCTAGCACCATGCCCAATCACGTGCTAGGCGACAGAAGAGACTGCTCCTGTGCTTTGCCTGGTTAGGCTGCCGTCACTGGAGTGGGCGTGAGGCTCAGGGCTGTGCATCCGTTTAGCAGGGATCTCCCCCATTCAAGACTGTCAACGTTCAAAACTCCAGTGGCATCAAGGCCTTAAAAAAAGTGCAACTCAAAACGGGAACACGATGTTTTTAGTGACAATGGTACAAGAATATGGTTATTTGTGGATCTGGCATCAGTAGCAGACAGAGGCATATTAATAGCTGTTTTGGAAATGGCCACAGGCAGAAGTAAGTAGAGACTGTCTGCAAAGGGCGAGCTCAGAGATCTCTGACACATAACTAACTCCTGTCCCTCCTTCCTTTTTTCAGACCTATACTACTTTCAGTGAGTGTGGATAAAACTGGCTAAGAAGGAAACTCCAGCTGTTAAAAATAAATTTAAAAAACATTCAAAATCCAGAGGGATGTCATTTCCCAGAAATAATCAATAAAAATGTTTCAGGACTTTACTCTTAATTGTGGCCACCCTGTTCCTAGACCTATAGCTGTGGTTGGGTCAACATTGCCATTGTTGCCCTTGTTTCAGGGCACATAATGACTCTGTAAATATTTGCTGCAGGCTGCAGCCCCGCACACAGAGGGGCAAGGGGAATAAAGGGAGTGTTTGTCCTCGGCAGGAGACCAGTGAGTCAATACTGTTCCTAGTCCTAGTCCTATTTGCTATTTATCTAGCTCTGAATTTAAACTCATTCAACCAAGATTTTACATAGTAATAAAACAAATCTAAGGAAAATGTGTATTTTTAGGATTAAGTTAATGAATGAACTACAGAATGACTTAATTAAAACCCTCTCCCAAGGGGGAGAAGAATTATAAGTATAAAGTAGGCAAATTACTTTAACATTTCTAGATAAGTTTTAGATATGTAATAAAAGTAAATGGTCACTTTACCAAGAGAAAAGAAAAAAATTAAAACCAATAATCTCACCATCTTTTTCTTGGGATGTTTTCAAAAAACCCGATGAGCATGGGTGGAGTAGAAAAGCCAGAGAAGCAGGGCTGTTATTGATCTCTCTCTTTGGCCCTGCTCCAAGGTCACTGCGTTTCATTTTTTCTCTTCCTAACAGTGGTGGTGGTAGCGGCAGCAACCACGGATTGTGCATCTGTTTTGTACTAGGTCCTGCAGTGAGGTCGGTATGTGAACTACCTCATTTACTCTATCAGCTGTGACCACTAGGCTTGCAAATAAAAATATTTCCAGACAATGCTCCAAGTGCAATATAATCATTATTTTTTTATTAATTAGAAAATATCATTAGCAACCTGATTTTATATGAATATAAAATTAGTTGCTACAGCTAATTTCTCTGCAGAGACCCATCCCGACCCCACCCCTGCGCAGTGGACTGGGGTGGATAGGAGTGATGCCCTATAAAGCAGAAGTACAGAACAGGCACGGAAAATACTCAACAACCAAGAGTAACAGGGAGCCCTAGCTCAAGGTGAAGACAGACAACGATAAGAAGATAATTCCAGGGGTCAGAAAGACAGAAGGGAACAGATGGCTAAGTATTAAAAATACTTTTCATTTGCACAGAAGGCCCTTCCTCCACTGCGCTCCCAGGCCTTCCCATCTTTCGATGCTCAGCTCAGGTTTTCTTTCCTTCCACGCCCTTCTGTACTCTAGCTCCCAGCGACCCTCCTCTCCTCTCAGCCCTCGTGACTCTTATTCTGAAGCAGACACATCAATACGTAGTTATGCATCGCTTAACTGTTTCCTATTTTGTTTTCTAATACATTCGTCTTGTCTCACCTGCTAAGTTCCTAAGAGCTGAACCCTGAGAGCTGTGAGCTGTGTCGGGGTTAAACTCCCGCGTGCCTGACACAGTGCTCAGGAGAAGGAAAGCTTCTGACAAAATCCATTCCAACAGTTCTTTGTTTGGGTTTCTTACTTATTAAAATACTTCTTAGAATACTAATCTGTAATTAGAACAGAACTTTTGGAAAGAAAAACATTTGTGTTCTAAAATGGACCAAAAAGGTAAAATCCTTCTGGTTATCACCAATCTAAGCCACTGCTAAAAAAAAATTTTTCAGAGGAGCCAAAATTTCACGTTAAAAATTTTTATGCAAAATAAAGAACTGGGACAACAGATATGAGTATAGGTTTTGGTTTGGTTTGGTTTTTTATAGAGTGTAATTTAAGAAAATAATTGTTTCCTGGATTTTTTAATGTAATCTAAATGTTATACAGATTTACAAACACACACTGTAAAAACATTTAATGAAAAATTGGCATGTTTTAAAAAAAACCTGGGGTAATATATACACATGCCCTTTCCCTAACCACTACATATTCAAAAACCTAATACTTAGAGACTCTAAAATAAATATGCCAATTAAAAAGCGCACTTTTAAAAAAAGTGCACAGCATCTTCATCATCCATTGTGAACCAAACTTAAACTCCGCACACAGGTAGAAGCCAGAGCAGATGGATTGCAAAGCACTGCGAAATCAATGCGGAATAAAGGCGTTGTTGCCATGTGACCGCCAGAGTGGGGACCTGCGTCAGATTAAAGAGTACCTGCGTCTGCAGTGACAGAAGTGAATGCTGTGAAAACTATGCACAATGGACATATTGTACCAGAACATTTCACCTGCTTCAACTATGGGCTATAAAAATCAAACTACCTCTACGTATGCAAAGCTGGGAATGCCAATTATCTGTGAGGAGAAAAAGTCATTGTTATCTACACTGGTTCTCTTTAATATCTGTATGTTCATTTGCATACATAGGCCAGTCCTAACCATGTAGATGCTTTTCAGCAATCAAATTGTGATGAAAATGTTTGTTGTTTTTTTCTTCATCGTGGGGCCTAAAAAGCATGTGTTCATGGATGTTAACCGAATTTATTGTGGTAATCATTTCACAATATATGTAAGTCATTATGCTGCACACCCTAAACTTGTATAGTACTGTATGTCAGTTACATTTCAATGAAATTGAAAGAAAAAATATAAAAGAAAGTGTATGTTCAATTCACTTACTTGTAAGATACAAGTCCAACAATTTGAGGGGGAAAGGCAATGTCGATTAATTCAACAAATGATTAAATATAAATACTGTTAAGTATTTTTAGTTTTAAGAGCATTCCTTAAAGTATAATGGTTTCTGGACACTCAAACCAGCATCACTTCCGCTTCATTAAAATGATCTGAAGTTGTTTTATCTTTGTATCCCAAAAGATCAGTTTGGACTAAATTAAATGCATGTTAAATTGTTCTGACAGTCGGAAACCTGGCTACATAATATAGTTTAACTACTGATGTATTATGTGGCTTTTCTGGATGGCATTTTTCTTTTATTCATTTCTCATTAATAAGGGAGAGCTTAATCAAGCTTATAATTTTAAAAGTTTAATCAATCCATTTAGATATGTATCTTTTTGGCAAGTTAAAAATGTTTAATCCTACTTAAGGTTAGACAGATACTATGGAATAAACTGCTATGCAAAGAGAAAAAATGTTCTTCAAAATGTCACACAAAGATGCTATCTTTAGGATTTAAAAATCTATTTTAGAAGAATTAGAAAGCTATAAGAAATTCAAATTATCTTTATAGTAAGTTGTTTTATAAACAATAAATTAATTTTACCATCTTATATTTCTCCTATTACAATAAAAACACATATGTTTTTAAAGATCAGAAAAAACATACTACACATGTGAAGAAAAATATTTCTTTGCAGTAGTATTTTTATGAGAACTTATCTACACTGAATAAACCAGGCCAGATACAATTCACACACACCAGTTCCTACTAGATCTCAACAGTTAAGCCCCAGAAGGTCTGGTTTCATTAATGAAACAGTTCCAAGATTAGGATGACTAGTATCGCACTATTTTACAGATTGGAACCAGGCTGATTCCCATGCTTAAGTACCCCTGACACACACACACAGTTATTGTACAGAAATAAAGTGATACACAGCCTACACGAAAAATTATACTCCATCTAAGGTTTTAACAGAATTGGTGTGTTCTCCTTTCTAATTAACCACAAAGTGACAATGAACTTCAAGTGCTGTTCCAGCTGAGCCTCTTCAAAATAGATAAAATGAAGGAAATAATTCAGTGAAACAGAAATGATTTGAATAACACATTGAAATAAAATGGGATACCTCCCCCCAAACAAAACAGAGTTACAGGAAAAAAAGACATTAAGACAACAAGTTCAATTTGAGTGAGGAGATAAGCTATACACTATATTTTAAACTTACCACAAGAGCAAAGAACACCATAAAGAAAAATGATAAACTACTTGTGTAGCCAAGAAAGCCTGTAAAATAACAGTAAAATAAAAAGCAATTTATAAGGAAAATGATCCCAACGTACAGCTAAAGCTATACATCGTAGGCATGTTTTCTATTACAGAGCTTGGGATCTGGGGCTTAGGGCTGAGAGTAACAACATTCCAACTATCTGTCACAGGTCATTTATGTAGCTCTGTACGGCAGAGTCGGGGCTGGCTCACCACTAATGGTATGCTGTAAGGAAAGGCTGCTCTTTAATGTTCCGCTGTAAAGGTTTTATTTTAGTGGGGCAGACAAAATACTACTGCAAACCAATAGGTTAACTAGACAGGGCTGAAGGCTGAACAACCCAAAGCAAGTCCAAGTTCAAAATTATGAACCACCACCACCACCTTTCTGCTAAAAATGTGGTACTATAAACTTTCAAAGCCCCTTAATATTACTTTCTTTTAAACAAATAATGTTCTCTTTTACAAAGACTTACCTATTTTAGGGAGAAGGGCAAGAGGGAACACAATGACAACACAAATGATTAGCAGCAATGTTTTTCCATCAAGATACCAAGACCTATTAGGAAGAAAATAGTTCCATTTTAGGTGCAGGACTCCCGTGCTTGTGTTTACACACACACACAATTACGGAAAGCCTAATTCCTTTTGTTGAAAGGTGTTCTTGTAGGATTCTAATATTCTTAATAATGAACTTACATTTGAGAAACATATCAAAGGAATGAGATGCCATTTTTCAACTACAAATTAGCAAATAATTAAAAGATAATAGTCAGTGTTGCCAAAGAGTGATGACATGAACAAAACTGGTGAAAGTAAAAACTGTACATTACCTTTTGGAAAAGCAAGTTGGTGATAGATTATCAAAGCCTACAAACATGTAACATGTATAAAAGACTACTGAAAATAAGAAAACAACAAGAACAAAAATTTTCACAAGATTTTTTTGAAAAGATTAAAAATAATAAATATTAAAAATAGACATCTAAAACCATGACAACTTAAAAATAAATTATAGAACTATGGGACAATCATACAAGACCATCTCATAGGTGTAATAATATAATGAATATCCAGTAAACATCATGAGTATATCGGTGGCATGGTAGTTTTGAGGAAAAATACATATTCATTAAAAATTGAAAGGATTGCAATAAACTGATAGCCATTATCTCTGAGTGGTAGAATAATGGGTAATTTTTCTTCTTTATAGCTTTCTATATTTCGCAAATAGAAAAGGGCATGAATTACCAGAAAAAAAATATTAAAATTTTCATATAAAGGCACTAGAATGTTGAATTAGAAAAAGTAGGTTTAAAGTGTGGTGGTGTAAGATTTCCTTCTTTTTTATGGCCAAGTAGTATTCCATTGTGCAAATATACCGCAACTTTTTTATCCACTCATCTACTGATGGACACTTGGCCATGATAAATAATGCCGCAATGAACATAGGGATGCATATATTCTTTCAAATTAGTGTTTCTGGTTTCTTTGGATATATTCCCAGAAGTGGAACCACTGGGTCATATGCTTTGTGACAGCATGTATAGACCTGGAGGGCATTATGCTAAGTGAAATAAGTCAGTCAGAGAAAGATAAATACCATATGATTTCACTCATATGTGGAATCTAATGAACAAAATAAATAAATAAACAAAAGAGAAACAGACTCATAGAAACAGAGAACAGACTGACAGCTGTCAGAGGGGTGTGGGGCTGTGGGGCTGGGTGGAAAATGTGAAGGGATTAAGCAAAAGAAAAAAACTCATAGACACAGTCAATAGAATGGTAACCTCCCTTTACCAGAGGAAAGGGAGTTGGGGGAGTAGAAGGGGGTAAAGGGGGATACATGGTGATGGAAGGAGACTTGACTTGGGGTGCTGAACACACAGTACAATGTACAGATGATGTATTATGGAACTGTACACCTGAAACCTATATAATTTTATAACCAATGTCACCCCAATAAATTCAATAAAAAGGAAAACAAACAAAATGTGTAATGGTGTATTGGATTATTTAAAAAAACTGGATACACATTTTTAAAAATCAGAAGGATAAACTTAAAATACAAAAAGTAGATATTTCTATGTGGTAGCAATGTGAACAATTTTATTTTCTCTTATATAATTTTAATTTTTCAATATAAAATACCTGTGTAGATGTTTTTAAAAGTTAGAGTTAATTTCCAAAGACTTAAGTATGTAAAGGACAAACACTTCATTAAAGAAGTGCACCTGGTAAATACATGGCAGGAAAAACTCAACCTCTGATGCAACTAAAGAAATAAATAGTGAGGCTGTTGGAATTAAATGAGTAAAATTATTTTAAACATAATATTTGAGGATGTAGAATAATTGGTCCTTTACATGTTGCTACTGATCTTATCAATCTAGCACTATCTTCTGGAAAAACATTGATAATATGTAGCAAGAGCAATGAAAATGTGGTAATCTACTCTAAAAAGTAATCTAAAATGTAAATAATTCTATGTGCATGAAGCTGTGAACACAACATTGTTATAACGTTAAGAAGCTGGGGGGAATCCTCCATATTCAACAACAGAGAGAATCAATAACAGCATACTCAGTGGAATCTCATGCAGCTTTAAAAAAAATACAATTCAGTAAAATGAAAAATGCTCTTAACAGAAATACAAAATATATGATTATTAATTATGTTTTTGAAAAGTCTAAGGAAATTAAAAGATAACAGTGATTTGGCTGAGAGATGGTGTTATATATAATTTTTGTTTCTTTTCTAAATTTTCTATTAAAAAGCTGTCATTTTTACACTTAAACATATATGTATATACACATACACGACAATAACAAAGCAAAATTCATTCATGCTAACATGGGACCTGGGACATCGGGGACAATAGGGATTACTTTTTCAAGTAATTTGGCAGATGTTCTCAGAATTCCCCGTTGGTGATAATTTGTCCTCTTTCTCCACCAGGGAACCAAAGTGTCCCACTGCCATGTCATATGAAAAAAGTGGATAAATTCCTGGAAACATACAACACACCAACACCAAATCCTAAAGAAATAAAACATATGAACACACTAATAATAAGTAAGGTGGTTGAATCAGTAATCAAAAATCTCCCAAAAAAGAATAGCCCAGGATCAGACGGCTTTACCAGTGAATTCTACCACACACTTAAAGAATTAACATCACTCCTTTTTAAATTCTTCCAAAAAATTGAAGAGGGGGGACAACTTCCAAACTCATTTTACAAAGCCTGCATACCCTAATACCAAGCCAGATAAGGACACTACAAAAAGAGAAAATTGCAGACCAATATTCCTGATGAATACAGAGGCAAAATTCTCAACCAAATATTAGCAAACCAGATTCAACAGCACATTAGAAGGATCATACAAGGTGATCAAGTGGGATTTACCCCTAGGATGGAAGGGATGTTCAACATACACAGATCTGTAAGTGTGATGTAGCACATTAATAGAATGAAAGATAAAAGTCTTATGATCATCCCAACAGATGCAGAAAAAGCAGCATTTGAGAAAATACAATATCCTTTCACGACAAAAACCCCCTGACAAGCTGGGCGCAGAAGGAACGTCCCTCAACACAACAGATACCACACACAACAAGCCCACCGCTCACATCACGCTCAACAGTACGAGGTCGAAAGCTTTTTCCTAAGATCAGGAACAAAACAAAAGGTGCCCAAAGTCCTAGCTACAGCAATCAGGCAAGATAAAGAAATAAAAGGCACCTCCATTGGAAAGAAAAAAATAAATCTGTTTTTATTTGCAGATCCGATAATCTTATACATAAAAGAACCTAAAGACTCAACCCCCAAACTATTAGAACTAATCAACAAATTCAGTAAAGTTGCAGAATACAAAATCAACACACAGCAATCAGTTGTGTTTCTGTACATTAACAATGGAATATCACAAAAATGAAGAAAACAATCCCATTCTCAACAGCATCAAAAAACCCCCCTCTCAAATACAGTCAACTACTATTTGACAAGAAAGCCAAGAAAATTCAATGGGGAAATAAGTCTCTTCAATAAATGGTGCTGGGAAAATTGCGTAACCACACACGCACAGAAAAATAAGATAGGGGTACAGCCCTATCCTATACCACTCAAAATGGATTAATGACTTAAACATAAGACCCGAAACCATAAAAGTTCTAGAAGCAAGCATGGGGACAAAGGTGTTTGATGTGGCTCTTGGAATGATTTTCTGGACATGACACCAAAAATATAAGCAATGAAAGAGAAAGTAAGTGGGACTGCATCAAACTAAAAACCTTCTGACAGCCAAAGAACCAACAAAACGAAGAGACATTCTGCAGAATGGGAGAGAGTATCTGCAAAGCGCACGCAGCGGCGCCCCGGCACTCAGCGCTGACTCCTCCTGCTGAGTGGCGAGCACGCAATGACTGCTGCAGCGCTTTCCCTCACGGCGTGGGTCGCGACTCACAGAAGCTCTGGCACGCGCAGAGGGGTGAGCAGGCTCGGAGTGCTGACACACCTTTTCTAGTCAAAATGCGACAAGTTCTAGTCAAAATTGACGAGTTCTGAAGCTGACAAGTACCCAGGTACGACCATATCTGATAAAGGGTTAATACCCAAAGTATATAAAGAACCCATACCACTCAGTAACAATTCTTTTTTAAATCTGATTAAAAATGGGCAGATAAAATGAATAAACATTTTTCCAAAAAGACATACAATGGTCAATGGGTATATGAAAATATGCTCAATATCACAAATCATCACGGAAATGCAAAGCAAAACCACAATGAAGTGATACTTCACTCCTGTTAGAAAGGGAATCATCAGAAAGACAAGAAATAAGTGTTGGCAAGAATGTGGGGAAAAGAAAGCCCCGTGCACTCTTGGTGGGAACGTGAACTGGTTCAGCCACTATGGAAAACAGTATGGAGAGTCCTCGGAAAACTAAAAAGTGAACTACCATATGACCCTGCAATCCCACTTCTGGACATACATGCAGAGGAAATGAAAACAGGCTGTCAGAGAGGTCTACGCCCCCAAGTTCACTGCAGCATTAGTCAGGATGGCCAAGATACGGAAACAACCTACGTGTCTCTCAAAAAATGAATCAGTAAAGAAGATGTGGTATATATAATAAAATATTACTCAGCCAGGAGAAAGAAGAAAATCCTATCATTTATGACAACGTGGTGGCCCTTGGCATTATAGTAAGTGAGATAAGACAGAAAAAGACAAATACTGTATATCACTTACATGTAGAATCTAAAACCTCCTAACTCATAGAAACAGAAAATAATGGTGGTTATGAGAGCCTAAGGGGTTAGGGGAACTGAGGACATAGGGGTCAAAGGGCACAAACTTGCAGTTAGAGGGTGAATAAGCTCTGAGGATCCAATGCACAATGCTGTGATTATAGTAAGCAGTGCTGCATTACATGCTTGAAATTTGCTAGGAGACTCGGAAATGGTCTCACTACGAAAGAAGAACGATAAACATGTGACAGAATGGCAGAGTCAGATAGCACCACTGCGGTAATCATATCACAATATAGAAGTGTGCGAAGTGTAACATATATACTTTAAATGTACACGTTATATGCCAATTATATCTCAATTAAGAAAGAATCACCCTGGCTGGTGAGGCTCAGTGGACTGAGTGCTGGCCTGTGAACCAAGGCGTTGCAGGTTTGGTTCCCAGTCAGGGCACATGCTGGGTTGCAGGCCAGGTCCCCAGTAGGGGGTGAGAAAGAGGCAACCACTCATTGATGATGTTTCTCTCCCTCTCTTTCTTCCTCCCTCCCCCTCTCTCTAAAAATAAATAAATAAATAATCTTAAAAAAAAAAAAAAGAACGAATGAATGAAAAGAAATAAGAAAGAAAATAAGAAAAGGTTTTCCTTTTCATGATTTCAACCCCTGGCTATTAACATGGACTTTATGATTAACTCACTGTGTCTTTTTACATCCTGGTTTATGAGGAAGTCCTCTCTAATGCATCTTTAATGGGTACTACTGGGTGCTGACAACTTCCTCTTTAACAGAATAGAAGGAAAAACTGCAGAAACAGCACCAAGATCACAGCTTTCTCTTCTCCAACCTAGTTCATGTCTTTAGAAAATGCATGTGCCAGAAACTAAAACCTATGTACAACTATTCCTGGGTCTAATGGACTTGAAGCTGTGCTCTGCATTTTCACATGCCCCTCAATTCCTGGTGTGCAGGAGGTCCTAAGAGAGTACACATATTAACAATACAAAATGATACTCGGCACCTTCATTTTCTAGCCACTCTTAAGTAGGTACGTATCAGAATGGGAACTTCAAAATATCCCTCACTGAGGAACATCTGGCAACTAAACTTCCTGAGCTGGTGAAAAGCCCAGGGCTCTGCCTGAGATCTCCTTCCTCTGGGCTTCAATGTCAGACCTGACAGGTGCAGCGCCCGGAGGAAAGGGGCCCAGGGCAGCCACCGAGCAGGTCCCATCTGTCAGTTCTGCTGCCCCTGCTGCCACAAAGGTAGAGCTGTGAAGGGAGCATGCTGATCCTCGGGACCAAAGACTCTTCCCTCTTGCATAAGAAGAAAGGAACACTTCGAAACCCTGAACTTTATAACTTACACTAATATATTATACTTTATAACGTTATACTATTTCAAATCATAATTTCACTCATGTTGATAGAAGCCACATGACTGCCCAGAACACTGAACTGTGGGTCTGAAGATAGGTTTTCTTCCTCCCAGCAGTAACTCAGAATCTCAGACGTATGGCCTGCTAGATCTAGAAGAGACCTCACGTATCGCCTGGCTCAACACCTTCCTTTCATGTCAGCAGAGCCAGCAAAAAGATGATGATGATCTTAGTGATAGAAGTAATGGCACCCTGGCTGGTGTGGCTCAGTGGACTGAATGCCAGCTGCAAACCAAAGGGACACAGGTTCAACTCCCAGTCTAGGGCACATACCTGTGTTGCAGGTCAGGTTCCCAGTAGGGAGCATACGAGAGGTTACCATACATTGATGTTTCTCTCCCTCTCTTTTTCCCTTCCCCTCTCTAAAAATAAATAAATAAAATCTAAAAAGAAGTAATAGAAATATTCTCTACTCTTGAACAGTCACTTTGAGATTATGGTGTTTTCCAGATATTGCCTCATTTCTTCTCAAGATTGCGTTTTTTTTTTACTTTCCTCTTTACGAAGCTGACTTTAAATTCCTAACACAGAAAATACCTTATTCAAAATATGCCTCTATCCTCGCTTGGCTACTGGTTATTACTAATCATTCTGTATCCTTATTAAGTTATACTAATACTGCCAACAACAAAGGTGATACATTAATGCACAGTAAAGTTAGTTTACATTTCACACGCATATCACAGTCAACTGGATTGAGTCTGGCAATGTGCATTTCTGAAGAAAAGGCATAATTAAGCTTATGAAATACAAACCAGGACAAAGAAATCTCAAAAGCACATATTAAACAAATATACTTCATAAATCAAGATTTTAGAAGAATACACTAATCTTAATTATTTTTTCCTAAGAGAGGAGAGAAAAGAATTACCTAACAGAATCCTGTTTTCCCACTGGGATATAAACATACATTCTCTTCAAGCTAATAGAATTAGAGTGAAAAGTTTTATACTTCCTAGAAAACTTGTTTGATCTGTGGATTTAATCCTATATGATAAAAATGTTCCAAGTATAAAATATAGAGTATAAATCCTAAGCTGTATTTCAAATGCTTTGGCATGCAGACATTATTTTTCCATATTTTAATGAAAACCAGATTTATTTATAAGTTGCCTTAATTTCATTCTCGAATGGAATGGAACAAGAGTATCATATGTTCTGAATTAGGATCCTACATCCCATATCAATTTTGTAACTTAGATGCAAGACAACTTAATTGTGTCAATCATACTCCCCTGACAAGATCATTAAATGTTAACAGAGAGCTTCCAAACTTTAACAGCTGTAGATTTTTAAAATACAAGTTATTCTATGAAAAGATATAGGTGTCTCATAAAAGTTTGGTATTAAGTATTATAGCTTCTGACGTCTAATAGTAATTTTTGAAATTAGAATATCAAGAACATAGAGTTTCCTTTTAATAACATCTTTGTAAAGGTGTGTGTTTCACAAAGGTACATCAAGTCTCACGGACAGCCCAGAAAGTAAGCACACCTAAAGGTCTGGACTGCAAGTCATGGTGAATCAAACTCTACAATAAAAGCTTACAATACCATGCTGATCTCACAGAAGACACTGCTATGTGACTCTACTCAGAAATAAACTGCTCTAGATAGTTAAGTAAATTACCATAACATTAATTTCTTATTTTACAGCATTCAGTTTTAAAGACTAATTATTTATCTGCATTCTAACCAGTATAATTAGCCACTTACTAATTTTTTTAAAACTCTGAAATCCAAAATAAGCAAATATATTCAGATTTTAAACAATAGGTTGTTTAAAATGTATAATTTTAAAACATCATAACAGAGACAATGCAAATTTGCCACAGGATTTTGAAGCATATAATTTTAAAAATCCATGTGTGACATGTAAAAACAATAATTTTCCACTAATATAAGTGCGATGGCAGCTAATTTTCATTTTTATAAATAAGGCAGAGAAAAATGTAAATGGAAATTGATTTAAAATGAAGTTATGGGAAAAGTCACTCTTAGGGAATGAAGACCTAATTTTCTTTAATTGTATTTTTTCTATTACCATTAATTCCCCTGATACCCTTTTCTTCCTCCAGCTGTCCTCTTCCCCTCTGCAACTGCCACACTGTTGTCCGTGTCTGTGAGTCCTTCTTCTTTTCTGCTGGATCCCTGCACCCCCTCTCCTCCCCAGAGCTGTCAGCCTGCTCTCCATCTATGCGTCTGTTTCTATTTGCTTACTAGTTCAGTTTGTTCATTAGATTCCACATATGAGTGAGATCACATGGTATTGGCTCTGACTGGCTTATTTCACTTAGCATCATGTTCCCCAAGTCTGTCCATGGTGTTGCAAAGGGTAAAATCCTCTTCCTTTTACGGTCAAGTGCAATTTCATTGAATAAATGTACCGTAGTTGTTTTATCCACTCATCTACTGATGGACAGACACTTGGGCTGCTTCCAAATCTTGGCGAATGTAAATAATGCTGCAGTGAACACAGGGGTGCTTCTATTCTTTTCATTTAGTGTTTCAGGCTCCTCTTTCCATAAAAACATGGAACAATAAAAAACTGTAAACAGAAGTGACCAAATTCAGAATCAACTATTAGGATTAAGATATTTATACAAAGCATTCAAATTTGACTCTGTCCTCCTTGGCAAGCAGAACAAATAAGAAATAATCATCTTTAATATAGCTATTAGATTTTCTTTTCATTTTTATTGAGGTATAATTGACATACAACATTGTGGAATTTCTTAATTCTGCACATTTACACTATTTGATCATCCCAGCAACTTTGTTAAGAAGGTAATACTGGTAACATTACAGGAGGTGAAGAAACTTAAGGCTCAAAATTAAGTTCTATGATGAAAAGAAGTTCAATTAATTTCTTGAGGTTACTGAATATGAAATGGATAGGACATACACCTCCTCACCCTCACATTAACATCCTTTATTTTACCTCATATTGCCAGGAGTTCTTAGCCCTGAATTATAAAAGGCATTTATCACACAGATCTTTCTGAGTAATACAAGTTGTCTGCAGTATTTTTACTTCAAGTGCAAAAGTAGTTTTCACATAGCTACTTCTTTTTTAAATTTCATTATTGATTCGAAAGAGAGAGAGAGAGATCCATTTGTTGTTCCATTTATTCATGCATTCATTGGCTGATTCTCAACTGTGCCCTGACCAGGGACTGAACCCACAACCTTGGTGTATTGGGACAACACTCTAACCAACTGAGCTACCTGGCCAGGGCCAAACATAGCTATTTCTTATAGGAGTTATTTATCAAACTAAGAGCATAAAAAGTTAAAAGTAACAAGATAAAGTGGTAGATAAAACAAGGTGCTTGTGAGCATCAAATGTGATAATGAGTGTGGAAGACTTGTGAACTATAAAGTATGATATAAAGGCGCCATATCTTCTAACACCGAAAAATCATTAAGAACGTCTACCTACCTTGTTTTAACCACATTTTCTTGATGGCTCTTAGTTAGACCTAAAGCATACTACACTTTTTATTAACCAATGTCATCCCAACAAATTTAATTAAAAATAAAGTATACTATACATTCCTTATAAATATGTATTTGCAGTTATCTAAGTAGAATTCTTTCATGAAAGCCAAGTTGCAAGAGTTAAAAACAAAACTTTGAAAACTTGCTCTTTAATCCTAAACAAGTTCAAATATTGGAGCAAAACAACCACATAGTTAAATCTAAAAGAATGACAGGGTTCTTTTTGTTGTTGTAATTTAGAAATTATGTGAAACAACTTAAAGACAAAAGAACTTATTCTCTTTTCAAGTGTATTTTTCTCAAAATGTCTTGTTTTATATAGTGAAAGGAAAAGTATAATTTGTTTTTCCCGATAAAAAGGGATGAGACAATAGTCTTTAGAACACAGTGTTTTCAAAACAAGGAGAAAGGAGGTACAATGTGATTTAGTATTGTTTATAATATTATTAAAAAACAGAAATTGAAACAACTAAGTCCCTGAAAATATTTTTTCAAATCATGCTTTATCATCGGAATCCCACACAAGTATGACTGTAATTTTTATCGATAAGATTTATGTTTATCACTATGGCTGAAAGTGAAGGCAGCATCACCCAGTCCACCCTTTGCTCACCTTCACGGCCAGTGCTTTAGTGTTCCTCCCCCCACCCCAATCCTGCACATCCCCCGAGATTTCTCTTTACTCTTCTCCAAGGGCTGGCTCACCCTGGTCCTGCCCTGTCACACCACCGCAGGCTGCAAGGGTGAAACCTGGTGTTTGGGTGGGTTCAGAGCACAGTGCTTTGCACATAATGGGTCATCGGCAGACATCTGCTGAGCGTCTTTTCTCGATTACTTCTCTGCCCTTGACTCATACGTAAGCGTCTTGAGGGCAGGGGCTCTTCTTGTTTTACTTCCCACTAGATTGATAGATATTTATTGAATTAATAAATAAATGGATAAAATGTGAAGTATTTTTTCTTACCCACTATAGTCTCCAGGCAAAAATTCTGAAATAGCAGTAGGAAGCTCTGTTTTAATAATTAAAAGATAAGATGACATCGCTGCAAAAAGAATAAAAAGAATTCCTGTTACAATTCTGTAATATTTAACCATTTAAAGAATAATTTATCCAGAACACAGATGACAACCTGTGGAAAATTAACTTATACTCCACTGTCCTCAACCCCCCCCCCCACACACACACACACTGGGAATGGGCATAAATAACTCTGCACAGAAGAACAATGGTAGGTTCATTGAGCATCCTTTGTTTACATTTCAGGTCCAAGGCAAATCATTTTGGTAAAAGAAAGGGTCCTGATTACAGGCCATTTATAAATGAAATTTTGGTTGAAGTTTTGCAACACCTCTCATATGTTATGTCATTTCTGTCCAAGGCATTAGAGGTTAGTTCAGCAATAACTGATGTGGAAACAGAAGTATAATAAGTATAGCTAATAACTTTGATAATTTGTCCTTTCCTACGAGAGAGAGGCCTTCCCCGGAGTCTTGCTTCCTCTCCTGCCCTTTCTCAGCTTCCCCGACACACTCACTCACACACATACACACGTACACACTACAGACATGTTATGATACAACAGAAACAAAACACATAATGAGCTACATTTTAAATTGTCTTCTAAAACAGATTACAAAAAATTCGATGGAAACTATTAAGCATATTAAAGAGACAAAACTTAAAACTTTTATTCTATTTTATTAACAGAGCTCATCTACACTATGTAATCAAAATGTGAAGCTAGCATTATTTCTCACATTTTATCTGACAGGATTGAAGAAAAACAACAAGCTTTTATAGTATTTTAATAATGACCTAATTTCTGATATAAGTATAAAAAAAACAAATCTAAAAACCAAATCCCATAAACCTTCCAGGATATACTAGGAAATGTTTTACTATGACTACAGAATACAGAATTCATTTATATGTAAATACTTGAGTTTAAGCTTAAATGCTTATGTATATAGAAACCCAGATGATTTGGAGTCAGAACTTCGGTTTAACAGAGTAATAATCTCTCTCCCATCAGAGATTAAGTATATACTGAAAAAGAGCCAACAAGAATATGTCCATGAAGAATTAAGAGTGTACTCTGTGTGCACATTAATGTTATTACTTTTACATATTTCAGGGAACACTTCACTTTCTGCTTGGACCTACAAAAACTAAGAACACAAATGAATGCCAAGTCTGAATGGCAGCAATCTGGGGGAACATTGACCAAAAGGTTCAAACAGTTTAAGATGAAGAATGTGTATTTCTCAATCAACATCTTTAAAAGTAGCTGAACTTCTGCACAAATATTACAGTGCTGTGGGACCACTTGGCCCAGGAGTAAAAAAGGATATATCCTAGTTTGTATATAAATGTATATGAAGATAAATAATATACACACAAACATATACACTCAATATTTTTTAGTAAAATAACATCTACCTATGGCAAAGTGAAATTTAGACAGTTAAGTAAAGAATCACTTCTTTGTAATGAGAATGGACATGCATACACATTTTCCAGTTATGACTCTTTTCCCCAGGAGTACAGCTGTTGACGTACAGCTTTTCCATCAGCAGAAAGATAGTGCATTTCTCCAAACTCTCTTTTACTTATGGGGGTATTACAATTGATTGTATGGGAAAAGGTTTTCCATACTGTTCATACTCTCATTAGGAAAAATGCTATCAATTTGGTACAGAAGGGAAGGCTTAATTTCCTCCACTCAAGGATCTGAAGCCTGTTTGTAATACTTTATCTATGCCAAAGAATCATCCACATATGGTATGATGCTGAAAATCATGATCTGAATTTTCTGAAACTGGCCTAGAGCTACTTAAATATATCTTGCCAGGAAAAAAAAATAGGACAAAAATACCTTGAAAACAAGGAATGCAGACTTCCTACACACAATGTAACTTATTATCGGCCCATCAGTCTTTCTTGCTTGGATGAATCCAACACTACATGTATTACTAAAGTTTCAGACATTCATCTCTTTCAGTAATTTTCTATTATTTCTTTTAGATCTTTAGCTGTAAAAAGCTTCAATGAATATGAGATCATATTTCTTTCTAATATACACTCTGTCATTCTTCCCAGAATTTCTATTAGCCCCTGGCTAATCATTTGATCACTTGATCCTCAGCGTATCCCCAACTCTTTGGTTTTCAAGTGGGTGTCCTATTTCATTAGATTCCAGTCTGAAGAATCATGTATATTTCAAGAAATGTGAACTCACCAAACAAATGTTTCTCTCTCAAAAAAAGATCTCAACGTACAAGACATAAATATAATAAAACAGGCAAAATACTGCTTCTTTCTTAGAGAACACTGGTGCTTATTTTAAGAGCTATGGACCCACAAAACTCATGACGGGGGAAAAACCCCACAGACTAAGCAAGTAAAACAAAGAAAGACACTATCCTTTTCACTGTCCAATTTATTTTTTTCTGAACCACAAGTAAGCCTTCATGCAAGGACTAGCACCTTAACCTATTATATATAATACAGAAGAGAAACAAAAATATACATTAAGTCAGGATATACATCTTAATTAGATTCACATGAAAATAATAATCAGCTCAAAAAAATAAACTGGAAAAGTTTTAAAGATATAACAGAAATAAGAAAGCTCATAATTCTATTGTTTTTAACCAAAGGATCACTAGATCAAATAGCTCTGCCTGTCACACCTCTTGACTCATGTCTTCTGCTAATGGCATACGGAAGTGTTTAAAGGCATCTTAGAGACAGGTCACGCAGCAAGAATTTGGAAATGATTTTTGCTGACATCAACACGTAGCACCGACTCCTGGTACAAGAGCCACCGTGTTGTACTCCTCAGTTCCAGCTGTAACAGGCTCATCCACAAGAGCCACGGCTGTAGTTAAGCAGTTCTGGCCTACACACCACCAAAGCCAGAATCTGTGCCAGAAGACACACCTTGATGACAGGTATTCAACCATCATGAACCACTGAGTTTCACCACATTAACTAAACAGGTACTCTTGTCTCCATTTTAAACATAACTAATAGAACTCATTTAATGGAAACTGTCCTGAAAAGAACATTTAAAAATTCTGTCAACCTAATCAAAACACAAAAGTTGAAAGTATTCCTTAAAAACCAGGTGGGAAAATATTAAGAAATGACTAAAATAGGGTAAATTTGATCAGGCAGTAGTGAGTGGTAAGGTGAATGGCTGTCTAATGCAAGGAGAAACCCACGAGCTGGCAGCACAGAGGATGAGGGGCGAGCTGTCAGAAACACAGGAAAGAGGAAGAGGGCTTTCTTTGCAGGAGAAGAATGAGAACAGCAAACATTTCTGGTTTTGGAGTGCCTAGTATATGCTTGGCAGCATTCGAAATGATTTGTAAGTTATTTCCTCATTCAACCTTCACCACACACTTGTGAGGCAGACGTCACTTATTTCACAGATGAACAAATGGGGACACTAAGGGGTAACCTGCCCCAGCTAGCGATGGTGGAGCCATTCTGGCCTGAGAAGTCTGCACAATCACCCATTACGCTGTGAGGAGGTGCAGGAAGAACCCCACCACGGCGAAGAAAAAGAAAAACGGTCTATCAAAAGTACCGCTCCCCAAGATTATCCCTGTTTTCTTTTTTCATCAGCATTTAAACAGTAAATTTCTTCTGAATGCTGAGTTTAACATTTGGGTACAAATAAATTAAAGAGTTCATACAGCATAGAAGCTTTAAAACCGTTTATGGCGTTCATTTCACTGTGAAATGTATTTTTAGCATGATTCATCTCACTTTTGTGAGCGGGTTTGGTGAAATGACTATTCCAAGGCTCCTCAGACAAGCTGAGCAGTCTCACGACAGGACTCCTCCTGCTGGGACGCTGCTGCTTGGACTCCCCCGCTCCCGTTCACCGAGCCGACCACCACGACTGTAGTCCAGAAAAGGAAGTTTCCCACTCTCAGTGTGGGAGGTCCTAACACGACACTGAAATCGAAGAAAAATTAAAACAAAAACCACTCCCTCTCCCCACAAACCCTGTACCTATGGACTATTTTTCAAACAAATAAATAAATACCACATATACATAAACATACATAAAGCCTCAATTGGAGTTGGGGCCTAAGAAATCATTAGTTTACAAAGATAATTATCCTTTTTGTTAAACATTTAAAATATACATATGAAGATAAGATTACATACAGCTATTTTTAAAACAGAATTAGGTTTTCAGCACTTGGATGAAGTTCAGCAACTTCTTAAAGGATTAGTCAGCCAGCCCTAAACAGATGTACAATATTACGTGAGGAAATAATAACTTTGTCTTTCCATCTAAGAGAGGTTCAGTTTTACTTCCAGCATGTTTTTAGTGATGGACAGCAACTAGTTTATTATATTCAACGTGTCTTATTAACCTGGTGCTCCTACTAAATGTTCAAAATACCACTGATAGGCCACCCCCACTCAAAACAGCACATGAACACAATCTCTCTTTTTAAGTATATTTTATTGATTTTGCTATTACAGTTGTCCCATTTTTTCTCCTCTTTATCTCCCTCAGTCTCTTTTTTTTTAAAAAAAGAACTTTTTTAAACTCTAAAAACAATGTCATTTCCCTAATTTGTGCACAAATGAAAATCAAAATGTATGGAGGGACTTCCCTCTCCATAACCCTAAAAATATATGTATATATCTTTGTTTTATCATGATCAAGATCTCAAATTTCAATAAAAAGTGACCAGAATATTTACTATTCTGAAATTCCAATAAGTAAAATTGCTAAGAAACGCATTATTTTCTAAACATGTTTAAAGTGACATGTTATCAGTAAATTTTGCCACAGGAAGTACTTGTGAAAAAGATGACTTCCAAATTTCCCCTCTGTCCCCCAAGGCAGTGCACCCTAGAATGTCTGGACAACACTGTTCCCGCTCCACACAGCTGCGGTTTGACTCCAGATGATCTCACCAGCAGATGGCATTGCAACAGCGCACCCAACCATGGCTTCCCAGGAGACCGTACCAACTACTATAGCTTAAAGACTTCACTATCCTACCAAAAGAAAAAGAAAAAAAAACGAGTAATTTCAAAATTATCTAATATTAAATCATAAATTTGAAATAGTCCTTGACTGAAGATGATCTTATTTCTACCTGTTTATGAATGAGATTTTATAAACAATCTGTTTGAATACATAAAAGGGCTGCCGAGTTCCTCTTAAAACTTTTATTCCCAAATTGAGGTACACATTGAGGCTTCCAGACTGAAAACACTGGGTCCATCTAGCCATTTCAGGGGGCTTCAGGAAGATGACTGACGTTTGGGGTTTTCCTTGCACGACATGCAGCAGCAACCCAACCTCTCATCCCCTTTCCGGCTCGGGGCTTCAGAGGACCGAAGAAGGAACATGCTGCCCGCAGCAGTCCTTCACGTTTTTAAGCGCAAAATAAGAATTTAACATACTCCTAGGAGCCACTTCCCTTTCCACATTTTGAGTTGGGAATGATATGGACTAGAAATAACATCAGTTAAGCCCACTTTTATCAAGTATGTGTGACAGTTCATGGTTAACAGGACTTTCTCTAGCTTGACTACAGGTGATTTTGGGTTTACTGTTTGATTTCCAGGGATACTTGAGCCTACTGGGTGGTCTATCTCAGGAGTTCAAGTGAATTGAAACTACATAACTACTTATCTTGGTTTTTAAGAAAAGAATTTCATACAGCTGCACAGAGAAAGTATGTAAAAACTACCTATACTTATTTGCTGTTATAGTTCTTAATCCTTTTACTAGCAGTACTTTCAATTCAAACTCTAAGAGTTCTCTTGCCTGTAACAGCATTAAATATTAAAACTTCCAGATGCCTCTTTTCTGACCTTGTATCCCAGTAGCAGTGACCCTGAGCAAATGCCACTCTGCTCCTGAGGAAACGGGCAGCAGTGGGGGGCGATCTCTGGCTCCGGCCTGTTTCAGGCCCCTAGTTCATTAGTGTTGGGAAGAGACCAGAAACTGCTTTTCAGTAGTGTTGAGTATTATTTTACTACATGGCTCTCCATTTTCCAAAGGCAAAGGTTCCCACAGCCTTAGAATAAAAGCACTACATTTAGTGAGTGAGTCACATCTTTTGTCTATCTTAAAGTTTAGAGATTATTCAAAGACAGACTTTTTTGCAATCAATTTGTTCGAGCACAGTGGTGCCCTATAGCAAACACTTGGTGCCTGACTGATCTTGGGGAAACAAGATTTTCTGGGACGTTCTGACAGTAGATTCTTCCTCACAGAAACTATAGGTTCACCTGTACTCACATATTCTGTGGTCATCTCTCCCCAGTTAACTCTCTCTTCCTCCTAAATGAGCACCACGCTGGGTTGCTGGCTTCTTCTTTCCCTCCATCCCTTGTTCCTTCCTTAAAAAAAAATTTTTTTTAAATCTTAATACGAGGATGTGTTCACTGATTTTAGAGAGAGGGAGAGAGATAGAGAGAAACATTGATATGAGAGAGAAACACCGATTGGTTGCCTCCCATACACATCTGACCAAGAATCAAACCCACAACCCAGGCATGTGCCCTGATCGGAAACTGAACCCACTGCCCTGTGGTGTACGGGACAACGCTCCAACCATCTGAGCCACCTGCCTGGGCTCTTCGTTATTTCCTTTCTTCCTATAATAAACATTACTTACTAAATGCCTACTATGTGCTAGATACTAAGGACCTAAGTGAATGAGCAAGTGCTGAGACTTATGGATTATGGAGATACAGGGGATACACTGGGTCTTCACTGACAGATCCATGTAACAGTTATTGATCAAGAGCAATTCACAATGTTTTGCTGGTAAAGGCCTCTCTGCAACTTTTTTCTCATAGGTTCATCAGGGGCGTAGAATCCCAAGAAAACTGAGAAATCTTTAAATGCTACAAAAAATAAGAAAGTCAGGAAGGATTAATCTAAAACATAATTACCCAACCTGAAAACAGTTGATTTCAAAATACCTTATTTTCTATTTTACATACGATCTAATTTTCACCAATACTTTCAACCTTGTAATTTTTATATCATTCTAAACTACAAATCATTGTGTGGACTTTCCAGTTCCTTTCTATCATTTTTATATAACAGTATATAAAATTGTCTCTTTGAGGAAAAATCTTAGGCTTTTAAACAGAACTTTTTTAACTGTGTCATTCACTCAACAAATATTATTTATTGAATTCCTCAACCAGAAACTGGGTCAAGTCATGAAAACACCTAATTCCTGTCCCCAAGGAGTTTTTAAAATCCTCGACATTTAATCTTTCCACAGCTTTTCAAACATTTAGTATATTACAGCAGAAAGAATAACGGGTTTAGAAGCAGACAGGGCGAGGTCTGAGTCCTGCCTTGATTAGGGGTTAAGGTAAGCAGGTTACTTATTCCCTCTGAGCGCTGAGCTCTTCCTCTATAAAATGAGGATAATATCATCTACCTTGAAGAGTTGTTGTAGGTATAATCCAAGTGACTAGTGGCATGCTTGACCTAGATAGAATACATTGTATTATTTTTCAGTTCTAAACAATCAAGGGCTGAATATAATTGTAGGACTGCATAAATGTAACTACTCCTTAACTAGGGGCAAGGAGCTCTACATATGGCCATTTGAAGGCAACTGCAAGGCTGACGTGGCCCCTGGTGAAAATGAGTTTGACACCTGTTTTTGAGCATAGTTGCTAATTTATTAAAGATACCTACAGCCCTGGCTGGTGTGGCTCAGTGGATTGAGCACGAGATTGCGAACCAAAGGGTTGTTGGTTCGATTCCCAGTCAGGGCACATGCCTGGGTTGTGGGCCAGGTCTCCAGTTGGAAGTGTGCCAGGGACAACCACACATTGATGTGTCTCTCCCTCTCTTTTTCTCTCCCTTCCCCTCTCTCTAAAAATAAATAAACTATTTTTAAAAAGATACTACAAAAACACATTCCTATAATAGAAATATTTTAATGCTCTGAAAGAATTAATATGCCTCCCAAAGTACCAAGCTAGAATTTGAATTTTGGGATAAGAAGGGATCTTATGGCCCCTGCCTCCCATCCTACCCCAACAATTTAACAAAGAGGAGACTGCGGCCAAGAAAGCAAAGGAGCAATTTTCCCAAGACCCATGGGAACCCAATGGCAGAGACTGGAGTACAGAGAATTCAAGGTATCTGGCTTCCCAAGCAGTGTTCTGTTCACAAGAGTAAGTTTCCAGTTCTTTTGAAACAAGGGAATAATTTATGTATACCTGGCCAGGACAAAAAGCTCTGAAATGTGTTTCCGTTATTATGTAGTGGACTGTCAATAAATAAACTTTTAACCAATGTAAAGAAAATTATGGGCACATTCTTCTAAAAACTAAATAAGCATTACCTGCTTTCCTAAGTTGGAGGGGCATTAAAAATTGCTGTGACTGCTTCGAAGTCACTCTTTTCAAAAAAGGTTCAAAAACAAGCAAGAAAATCAACAAAGTTAAAGTTGGGAGAACCAATGATTTATCTGCCACCTAAGGCAGGAATCCTTTCTAGAACATTCTGACATTTGACCAACCAGCTCTGTGTGAATGTTTTCAGGGATAGGGAGCATTTTCAAAGGAGGCAGGTCAGTACCGCTATTATACAGCTCAGTCACAAAGGTATTCCAAATGAAGCCAAGCTGGCCGCACTGCGGGCCCAGGCCCGCCCAGAGTGCGGAGCCAGCTCCGGTCTCTGGAACAACACTGAATTAGAATTGTGTGTGTGGGTGTGTGTGTATGTGGAGGGGGGGTGTTGTATTTCACGTTCAGCTTTTCACATATTTAAAACTAGCAATTAGTCCAGTAGTCCCCTTTTCTCTTCTTGATAGATGATATAACTAGAACACTTAAAAGTACTTGGAAATATCTCATACAAATCATATTCAGGTCCATTCAGTTCAACAAAGGTTTATCGAGTCTCGGGTATGGTGCCAGGTTCTGGAATTACAAAGAGAAAAGCTCCCTGGAGGAGCTTACAGCATCGTGGGGGAGAAAAGCATATACAGAGATAACTTTCATCTAGTAGCAGCAAGAGCTAAAATAGAGTCAAGTTCCCCAACAGTTACACACAAGGTGAGAGAGCAGGAAGGGATCAGAGTGAAGAACCCAGGAGCACAGCAGCGAGCACTGAGCCTGGGTCACAAATTTGGGTCCAAAGTCCTGGGTTGTAAATTCTACATAAAATGCTAAACAACAGCTTGACCTAATCTAAGCAAAATGTGATGGTGCTCAGTAGTCACACGGAGAAGGTAATAAGGAATTGAAAATTGCAAAATATGCATTCATATTAGAGACAAGTGCATGGCTACGCAGTACATATTCAGTAAAATAAATCATTCCAAAGATGATCTCAAAATCAATGACATTAGGTAGATTCCTAAAGGAAGAGACTAGTTTTACCGAATCCTAGTAGAATGAAGTGCTGCTTGTTAGACGGAAATTATTTTTATGGCATCCAAGAAAGCATTCCTCTCCTTCAATAACATGTGTTTCCATGTAAATTGAAAGAATTAAAACATGAATGTTCAGGATTTCCACAACAATGGCATCTACAATTTAATAGTTGGAATGTTAACTTTGTCCTTGACCAGGAAACCCATTAAAGATAGAATTCGGTTGAGTAACACTCAGAGTGAAACAGTTCAGATGCGAGTATCAGGGCTGAACTTCACCAGAGCGGCCACCTCTAGGTCCCTTTGAACTCTCCCATGGGAGAGGGAAGAGCAAATGCCCTCTGGCCTCGCAATCCCGTGTAAGACCCGAAGTGCACGTCAGCCTCCTCTGCGGGTACTCCTTTAGACCAGCGATTTCCAGCCGTTCTCATCTCATGGCACATAAACTAATGACCAAAATTCTGCAGCACACCAGAAAACATATTTTTTGCCAAGCTGACAAAAATAGGTATAGTTTTGACTAATTCATACTGGACGGCTATTGTTGTGTTGGCTGTTGTCATTTTCTTTGACAATCTAAGGGAAAAGAGGTCAGTGCCCCTGAGGAAATAGGCAGGTAGTGCATGTTTTTCATTTCTTTTTCATTTTAACGTATTTTTCCCATCACCATTCATCCCCCATACCTTCTTCTAGCTCCGCCCCCACCCCCTCGCCCACTCAATCACCGCACTGTTGTTCATTTCCATGAGTTCTTCCGCTTCTGTTTTAGCTTATCCCTCCATCTCCCTGCACCCCCATCCAGGCCTGTCATTGGCTCTCTATCTGTGAGTCTGTCTCTATTTTGATTATTAGTTCAGTTTGTTCATTAGATTCCATGTATGAGTGAAATTATATGGTACTTGTCCTTCTCTGATTGGCTTATTTCACTTATAATTAACACTAATTTTTATCTCTTTATGGTTCTTGATATTGAGCTCATTCTTTAAATGGGAACGAGATAACAGATACATGTGAGAATGTTTCCATCTGGTTCATTTTTTAAATCACTTGGTCATTTTAAATTTCTTTGCCACAAGAGGACATTGCTTGTCTGCACCTGATTGTCACAGCTCATGGAACACCGTTCCCACCAATGCAGCATCCACCAATGGGGCGATCAGGATACGAGTAGAGGGAAAATATATTTTAGAATCATCTGGAGAGTTTTTCTAAACAGTACCTCACCACTTCCACAACTGCAGAAGCAAATGCTGCAGACCTAATGGCAAGAGTGAAATCAGGGGGTTACTTTGGAACTGATTTAGAAGCTATTGTCCAGATGGGCTGCTAAAAAAATCTACAAAAAAGAAAGAGTAAGGAGGACAACACACAGGGCTTCTGAAGACACCTATGTCTACAGAGGTTCAGGTTCCAGCCAGCCCTGTGGTGGGGCAAGAAACCAAGACGGAGAGCCACTTCCATCACACCTATGCACAAGCAGTGCGCCTTCCATTGCTTACCTCCAACGTTCTGAATGATTATGGTGCCTGCCACCACCACCTATAAAAGAACAAATGTATTTAGAGGATGAAAAGGGAATTAATATAAAAGGATCGGTATTTTACTAAAATCCATTTATTATTACTAAAAAAAAAGATGCGGAAATCGAGAGACCAGAAATTGGGAAGAATAAATTTTGCCAGCCATTTGTAATATATAAAACATATAATCATCACATAAAAAACTTTTTTTAATAGTTCCATGGTTACTATAAAAAATACTTTTGAAAGTTTTCTTGGCAGTCATTTTTAAACAGTTAGAAAGTGTTAAAAAGGTAGTAATCAGTGGTTATCAAAGTACCAAAAAATTGAAATTGAATCTATCTGGTCTCACTCTCCCATTTTTACTGGTTTGACACATGGCATTAGTAGATAGACTGAGACAGCCTGAGTCGTGCTGGGCCGGTGCTGTGTTCCCTAACAGGAAACGATAGTCCTCTGACACCAAAGCTTGGCAGACACCAAAGCTTTCAATATCCCTGTCCCAGGGAATCATAATCTATAGTAGAAAACGTTAGAGCCCATATATTCTCAAATCTGAAAATTTAGCAAAGTTTCCAACTCAGTAATACTCATACGAAGTGGGCTGAGCGTAAGGCAGTAGGAGGTTGTACCAACAGCGGTATAGAACTGGCGGACTCCTGCCTTTCAAAACGAGGCAGCTGCTACTCAGCTCTGGCCAGTTGTTGGCATGTGAGGACGTGGATCAAATGCAGCTAGTACCTCTGATTTTTTAAAGAAAGTCAGAAATTGAATTCTTTCAAAATTCCGTAACTCCTAGTTGGCAAAAAGATACAGTATCTTTTAGATTAAAATTGAAAATAAAAATGATTTGAACCATACAAAATATGCTTGAGGACCAAGTTCAGCCTGCAGGCTGCTAGCTTGTGATCTTTGATGAGATTCCTGGGAAACTGAAGAGAGCATTCTATCCATCCTTGGTTATCAGAGGTACTCAGAGGAAATAAACATCCTGCTTCCACTGGGGCCAACTCAAACCTCAGTGGGTCTGCACCCCCAGTGTGCACCTGGAGCTGACCAGCTGTCTGTGATCATTCAGTCCTGCATGGACTGGAATCAGATCGCTCCTCAGACCCACCTGCAGGACAGTCCCATCAGTAGGGCTGTGGAGTCTGCAGAGGACTAATGACAAGGAATTTTGAAGAGATGTCTTGGAGATATAGTAACTGCCACTATAACATTTCCAGAGGGGTAAAAAAACTTTGCATGTCAACCCACTTCAAATTAGTTCCCAGACCTGCCTCATATGGCTTAGCGAATTGAGTACCAGCCCGTGAACCAAAGGGTCACAGGTCCCATTCCTGGTCAGAGCACATGCCTGGGCTGTGGGCCTGGTCCCCAGTGTGGAGCTGTAGGAGGCAACCAATTGATGTTTCTCTCCCTTTCTTTCTCCCTCCTTTCCCCTCCTTCCCCTCTCTCTAAAAATAAATAAATAAAACCTTTAAAAATAATAAAATAAAAATTAGTTCCAAAATTCATTTATCTATGAAAAGACAATTTTGATCTTTTGTATACAATCATTCGTATGCAACTGATGCCTCTTGTCAGTTACACATAAAAAATGGATTTCCTTTCTACTAATATATTGCAAAAAGCAGTAATATCAACTTACTAATGATTATTTTTCCATTTTGGGGGCTGAAATTAAGCATTTAAGATCTAGAAAGTCTCTCTATGTATCTATCTGGCTTCAATGTCTACCACAATGCATGAATATGGTACTTGCTCAATAAATATTTGTTTAGTGAGTAAATAAATCAATCTATAGCCAATTTTTTAAAATCTCCCTTAAAAAGTTCAAAAAAAATTTCAAAAATATTTCTTTAGTTCTCAAAACAATGTTATCCTATCAAATATCATATCTGGAAAGAAATAAATAGGAAAGTTTCAACCCAATTGTGGAAGTGAAGAGGAAATACTTGAATAGCAAACAACTCCTTATTGAGAGCAGCCCCTCACCGTGTGCTTGTCTACTCACTACCAGGTACACACGTTAAAATGGCAATGCAACTATTCCGGAGTTTTAGGAAAGAGGACTCTCAACGGATTATCCGTGCTCCTCTTTCAGACCCTGCTGCTACACAAGGAATCCGGACATGATAATGTCAAATCACAGTGATGGCGCTTAAAGTCACATCACAGAACATGTGACGTTAATTGGAGAGTGTTCTTATGTAAATAACACTTCCTTCTTCCTTGGCTTAAACCGAGGGCAGGAAATTGTCCGTGACTCTACCACACACTCTGAGCCTTCAGAAAGAGAAATCATTTCCAGGGATATTAACAAAACCCTTTACCCTGAAGTAACTCTTCTTCATTTTGCTCAAGTTTCAGATTCTTAAGAAAAGGTCCAAACCAGGAGGCTACATAGTATAATTAAAGTACTCCCCTCTGTACTTTAACAACTAAACTAATCTGAATGTAAATACAGGTTTCTTCCCTATTACATAACTATGTCATTTTCCTTCCAGGCTTAACTTCTTAGAAATTAGTTTAACCACCTACAAATACAGTATCCTTTTTGGTTAAAAACAAAATAAACAACCAAAAAAAACAAAACAAAACAGATTTACAAATAAATAGGCCTGCTTAGAACTAACATGAAAATAGGTTTCAGAAGTATGACAGCCCTTCAGAAATTAAAAATAAAGTACTATTGCGCTAACAATATTTAACTCCTGATTACCTGTGGAAGAAGGCAGCGTTTCCTTTACCTTTTAAATTAGTTTAGTATGCCTATGACAAATGAATGCCCAACAGATATTGCTATTATCTCCCTCTTCTGAGGAGGAAACGCAGATTTGGAGTCGAGAGTTCTTTAGGTAATTGTGGACAAACAGCCCCCTGCATTTCCCTGGGCTTTAGTTTCCTCACCTATAAATGAGGGGATAGCTACCTAACCTTTCAGCACTGTTCAGCTCTTAAATGGTATTGTCTTCTAATCATCAGTTTTGTAAATAGTCATGCTATAATTTTAATTCCATGCTTCTTTATTCTCCTGTTTTTATCAGGATTTACTCAGAGAATATAATGAAAGTTACTAAGGAAAACTTAAAACAGGCCACTGTTACTATTTTAAAATTATTTAAATCACTGCTCTCCTTCATTAGGGTGAAAAATACTAAGAGTTAAGTGTTGAATTAGATTTACTGATGCACCCTTAGGAAGGGCACGTGGAGATTCCTTCTCCTCTGCTTCCTGTCCCCAGCAGTCTGCCTTTGGTTTAGTTTCCTTTTCTTCCTCTAATTTCTTTCTCTTATATATTCGTCTCTTTTAACTGGAAGCAGAAGGAAAATATGCCTCTCTGGATTTTGGACATAGAGAGGAGAAAAAAAAAATTACCTTCCCAGGTAATCCAAAAGCAAAGAGTCCAAGATCTTCGTAAGATGTCACAGCTGTCGAGAGAAATTGTGATTTTTTATTTTTACACAGAACCATTTGTGTGACAAGTCTTAAAGGGAAGATAGTTATTCCGCTACTATCTGACAGCTATTGGACGGTCACAGTAAATTTAAAGTAGAAGTAACTACTTCTGGGGAAACTTGTGAAGACTTACGGTTCGTAAGGGTAGGGTCCTCTTAGAACACGCAGAGCGCAGCCAACCCCGAGGCTGTCTAACCACCCACCACCCAGGCCCAAGAGCAGCGCCACTTCCCACTGCACAGTTCTTGCTGACTCTGCACTGCTTAAATGTCCGTTTTTGCCGGCAGGTTTCTGAAAACTGCATATGTAAATAAAGCTGGATAAAGTATGAAAGGTGTATCATACTTTCAGAAACACTCACTTTTCCAGCTACCTAGGATAATGACAATGTGTCCATGATAGAGGACAGACGTTTATCCCATAACTAGTGTGGCATACATTTTCTTTTTTCATCATATGAGCATAAAATTACATTTTCATTTCATATGTTCAAGAGTTCTGGTCACAGCAAAGATGAAAATTAAGTGGCTCATAAAAAACTAAATTCTTCCTCAGCCCATATAGCTTAATGTTCCAACTATTGACAACACTGGAAAAAATAAGAAAAGTGAAAACGTTTGTATAATCCTATAGCTTGGAAAGTGCTTAACCCTATAGTTCCTAGACTACAAGGAAGCAGACAAGCAGATACTAAGGCTTGGTATAGCAACACACATCTCCTACTGAGTCCAAGATACGGCTTAGCATTTCTTTAAACAAGTTTTAATATATCCTCTCAAAGATACACATGGGTTTTCTTTAAACTGCCAGTATAGTAACAAAAACTCTATACTTTCATAAACAAAGACTTCCAGATATGTAAAAATAAGCATTTTTAGAACTGTGTATGGTGGGAATGCAGATTGGTGCAGCCACTGTGGAAAGCAGTATGGAGTTACCTCAAAAAATTAAAAATGGATCTGCTTTATGACCCAGCCATTCCACTTCTGGGAATATATCTGAAGAAACCTGAAATACTAATTCAAAAGAATATATGTGCCCCTATGTTCACTGCAGTTATTATCGATTACCAAGATTTGAAATCAGCCCAAGTATCCATCAGTAGATGAGTACATAAAAAAGCTGTGGTAATTTGCACAATGGACTACTACTCTGCTGTAAAAAAAGAGGGAAATCTCACCTCTTCTTGCAACAGCATAGATGGACCTGAAGAGCATTATGCTAAGAGAAGTGACCCAATCAGAGAAAGACAAGTAACATACAACTTCACTCATTTGTGGAATCTAATGAACAAAATAAACTAACAAACAAAATAGAAACAGACTCAGGTAGAGAATAGACTGACAGCTCCCGGAGGGGAGAGGGTTGTGAGACTGGGTGAAAAAGGTGATGGGATTAAGGGGAAAAACAACCCTCAGAGACACAGACAACAGTGTGGTGACTACCGGGGGGAAAGGCGATTGGGGTAGGTAAAAGAGGGTAAAGGGGGATAAATGGTGATGGAAGGAGACATGACTTGGAGTGGGGAACACACAATACAGGTGATGAATTACAGAACTGAACACCTGAAACCTATATAATTTTATTAACCAATGTCACCCCAAGAAATTTAATAAAAATGAAAAAAAAAAGAAATCAGTGAAATGCTAAAAAAAACTTTTAATACTCAAGAACAAAAAATTAACTTTTCTTGCCAAATATACATTTAAAATTTTAACTTTATTATAAGAGTTGATCAAAGAATTTAGAAAATTTTTGGATTATAGAGTTATTCACATACTACTAAACACAATGGACGAGAACAATTCAGTTTTGAATTTGGGATATATAATTTGATTTTCAGTAGGTAACTTTATGCTTTAACTTAGGAAAGACTTCAATAATAATCTTACAGGGATAGATTTTAAGTATCCAGTTAGCCCCTGAACAATGCAAGGGTTAGGGGCACCAACCCCCAGGCAGTCAAAAATCTGTGGGTGACTTTTGACTCCCCCAAAACTTAACTAACTGCCTACTGTTGACCAGAAGCCTTACTGATAACAAAAAGTCAGTCTTTTGTATATGTATTATATACTGTATTCTTACAATAAAGCTAGAGAAAAAATATTAAGAAAATCATAAGAATACATTGATAGTACTGTACTGAATTTATTAACATGTAAGTTCGTATCATCTGTTTATAAGATGGTTTGCCAGTACCTACATCAATGTCTTTTATGATAAAACCACTATAGGTGTTACATGTATTACTAACACTAGACAACAAAATGGAAAGATGTGAAAATAAAATTCATATGTATTTACGTATATAGCAATTCATGCATTGATAACAAAGCAGCAGCTATATGATCGCTCCACATAGCTTAGGGTAATGACACAATTGCTTCACAGAAGTAAGAAAATCTCCCAAAGATTTTGCAGTATATTTACTGGAAAAAAAATCTGTGTAAAAGTGGACCCACATAGTTCAAAACTGAGTTCTTCAGGGGCCCACAGTACTTTAGAACATGAAATTAAAAAGCAGAATTACAAAACTAAGACCTGGACTTTTTTCCTCCTATGGGAAATGCGGACATTCTTTTGTTTTCAAATACACATATTCTAATGAGAATGCCATCACAAAATTAGTAATTATTTTAATCAATAAAACTTTACTAGTTTAATATTTCTAAACACAATGGTTAATGTTATATACGGGCGCGATTCCTTATATTTAACATTCTAAAGCCTTGGTATATATATTTAAACATCGTAAAGCTCTCTAAATGTTAGCTTCTATCTAACTTGCCATCGGGAAGGTAATTTTGTTATATATTATGTACATGTGAACCAAGTCTCCAAAGGTCTTTGATCTGTCACTATGAGGCATGAGATGAAAGAAACATCACTGTTCATTTTTAACATCTCTCGTTTATATTATAATTAAACGTGTCTGTTCCTTCTTAAGAAAGACTTTCAAGAATTTACAGCAAGGAGACTTCAGAGTAATACATACAGGAATATGACGAGGCCCGTCCAGAAAGTATTCAGCCATATACTATGAAAAATAGAGACATTTATTGAAGATACAAGATACAAGAAACATCGTGCACAGGACGACACCACAGTCCTCTTCAAAGTAGGTACCTTAGGACATCACACAGTTCCAATCTCCATCAACCACCCTTTTGTATTTTCCTGAATCTCACTGATGGACCAAAATCTCTTCCCTTTCAAAGGTGATTTCAGTTTGGGGAAAAGACAGAAGTTGCAGGGAGCCAAATGTGGGCTGTAGTGGGGCTGAGTCACCTGGGTAATTGTATGTTTTGCCAAAAATCTCTGCACAAGACATGATGTGTGAGCGGGTGCTTTGTTATGATGAAGCTGTCAATCACCAGTTGCCCATAGCTGCGGCCTTCTGAATCATACAAATAGTTTCAGCAGAGCAATGTTCAAGTTTAATGTAGAATTTGATGCAGATTCATTGCTCTACTCGCTCAGTCATTTTACATGCAATGGCCACACAGTACACATGCTCACTAAATGGGGTCTACCACTGAGCAGTACAGTGAAGTCGTCATTGTTCACGCATGCACATTCCAGTCCTCTCCTTGGCTGCCAGGTTACATCAATGTTGTGCAGACCATTCTCATTATATTAACAATGGCTAGACTTTTTCTGGATAAACCTCTTGTATCAAATAACTTGCTTTTATTTCTAACTGAATTTATTTTTATTGAATTATAGTTGATATACAATATTATATTAGTTTCAGGTGTATAATGCTGTGATTTGATATTTTTGTACATTACAACATGGTCAACACACTATGTCTTGTACCCACCTGTCACCACATAAAGTTATTACAACATTAAGGACTATATTCCCCATGCTGCACACTACATCCCTGTGACTTACTTATTTTGTGACTGAAGTTTGCACCTCCTATTCCCCTTCACCCGCCCCACCCATCCCGCCACTCTCCGCCCCCTGCCAACCTTCACTTTGTTCTCTGTATCTGTGAGTCTGTTTCTGTTTTGTTCAAATAACTTGCTTTCAAAATGACCTATTTTGCATCAGTTTCTCGGGTGGTGAGCAAGTTATCAGGATAATACTCATCAAAAAGTTTAAGTAGGGTTTGTTTTATTTTTAAAGAGCATAAGCAAGTATAGATTGTATATTTAGTAAACATGAAAAGTAAATAATTTTCCCATAAGCAAAAACCATATTAAAAGGTTCCAAAGGAAATGGTATTTCAGTTATATCAATTTAAATAAATTAAACTTTTATTCTTAATTTTTAATTAGAACATAGCCTTTATTATTCCAGAAAATACAATCAAACTAACAGCATTATGAAGATGGTTGTAGCTGCAACCTCTGACAAGAGTGGCATATATTTTAGCAATCTCAAATCGCTCTCTACTGTTTTCTAGTTTTATAAAACTTATCTCTAGCCCTGGTGGTGTGGCTCACTGGATTGAGCATTGGCGTGCAAATTGAAGCATCATTGGTTCAATTCTCAGTCGGGGCACATACCTGCATTGCAGGCCAGTGCTCACTTGGGGGTATGGGAGAGGCAAACAATTTATATATCTCTCTCACATAGATGTTTCTCTTCCTCTCTTTAAAATAAATAAATAAAATTTGTCTTTACTTCAAATTAGTAGATAATTTAAATATTTATTTAAATTCCTCCCCTCTCTCTAAAAATAAATAAATTAAATCTTAAAAAATTTTCTAGATGCTCCCTTCACCATCTGAAAGAAATTCCTAGAGGTACTATAATCTACCTGTGGCCGGCGCATAATGGCCCCCAAAGATACCCATATCCCCATTCCTGGAACCTGTGAATGTTAACCTGCATGGTAAAAAAGGACTTTGCAGGTGTGATTAAGAGTATGGAGATGGGGAGATTATCCTGGTGGGCTTCACATCCAGTCCCACGTACCATGGAAGGAGACCACAGACAGAAAAGAAGGCACTGGGAGCACAGAGGCAGAGATGTGGCCACAGACCAAGGCGTGCTAGCCGTCCCCGGAAGCTGGGAAAGACAAGGAACGGGTTCTTACTAGAGCCCTGGAGGGAGCACAGCCCTGCTGACCCCCTGATTCTGACCCACTGAAACTAGACTCTAGAACTGTGACTGAACACCAAATCTGTGATAATATGCTACAGCAGCCATAGAAAACTAAACACTACTTACACACTACATAATGCCATCTAGTAAAATAAAGGAGAACCAAAACCAAAGTAAATGCCATTGGTTACATGATTTTCCTAAATGGTGAACAATTTTTGACAAAGTTCCAAACAAAACAAAATGTACATTTATATGGTAACTGTATGTCTTGAAAATTTGGTGTATATTCAAACAATTAACCACTGTTTTCTCAGCATCTACCAAAGTGTGCCTAAAACACAGATGGTATGTCATGAAAGCCGGATGCATGGGCGGTGAGTGGACGGATGGATTACAGCTACAGAGAGAAAATGTTTTAAAGGTTCCAAAATCAACGTGCAGGCAAACATTATGTATAAATTACCTCTGAAAATTTCTCATATAGTTTGTAAAATAGTGTTCAACATTTTCGTGACATGCTGGACACTAAGATACCATATCTCAATAAAGCCGAGAGCCTTTTTCTCCTTCTTCTTTTTTTTTTTTTGTCAAGCATTGGTCGGGCACCATACATACAATACGGGTTACTTCAAGGCCATGATGAATCCCACTCAGAGCTGCAAGATGCTCTCACTGTGAGAGCACAGGACAGTGGAACTAAGAGAACGTAGGTTCACTTTCCATCTCAGAGTTCACTGCATCTGCTTATTGTTTGGAATGACAGCTGTCCAAATTATATTTTCATCTTTTTCTTCCTGTCATTAGTGAGCACAGTTCAGTAGCCCCACAATTAATGAAGTGGGCTGATTACGTGACTCCATCTCCAATGGATTGGTATTCTTGTCACATCCTTTTGCTAATGAGTAGTTCTCAGTTGAGCTTGATTTTTCTCCTCCAGGTGCATCTGGCAATGTCTAGAGACATTTCTGGTTGTCACAGGACTGCGGGCAACTAGAGAATAAAGGCCAGGGATGCTGCAAAACACCCTACAATGCACAGGACAACCCTCCGCTACAAAGAATGACCCAGGCCAAAAATGTTAGCAGCGGCAAGGCTGAAAAACCCTGGGCTGGATTATGTGCGTGCTCTGTTTGAGTAGTGAGTCCTTAACGTCGACTGCCTCCACATCAGAGCGAGTGCTTCCCGTAGCACAAAATGTGTTGCTATTGGGCTACAGGGGAGGGGGGGTGTGAACCTCCACAGGATTGAACATTTTTAAGTTAACCTCCTATTTATTTTTATCAAAAGTAATCTATGGTCACACAGATGTGTGCGTGAGTGTGTACATGTGTGTGCACTTGTGCAGGAGTACTTAAGAGCATTTTCCCATCCATTCTCGCCAGCTCCTAGTATCATTTCCTGGAGCTGGCAACATCAAAGAGTTTTTGCTTTGTAATTCTTTTGGCATTACCTTCCTAAGACGGAATAAAATTCTTCTCCTTTTATTTACTGATTTAAGAGATTATCTGTTGCCCTGACAGGTGTGGCTCGATCGGTGGGGCGTGGTCCTGCGAAGCGGAAGGTCGCAGGTTTGCTTCCAGTCAGGGCACGCGCCTGGGTTGCTGGTTCCAGTCGGGGTGAGAGGTAGTGTTTCTCTCTCACATCGGCGTCCCTTTCCCTCACTTCCTCCCTCCCTTCCCCTCCATCTAGAAATACATAAATAAAACCTTTAAAAAATAAATGACTGTCAACAATTTATTATGAAAGTCAGGTTTTAGCTTGGGTGCATTAATCTTCCTTTTCCCCTTCTAATTTTCATTCGTTTGTATTCCATTTCACTGCTTACCTTGTAACTCTGAATAATGCATTTAAGCCTTTATTTTTGTTCCATGTACTTAGCATCTCCTGACTCGCTGCTCCATGTGACACCAGTGCTCCCGTCCTTTCTTCCCCGTCCTCTTCCCATTTCCCACAGTCTAGCTGCTGTACTCTTACACTGTCAAGGCTGACAATATTTACTTTCTGTTGTGTGATCATATTTAAGTCATCCTTGTTTTATCTATAAGTTGAAAATTAATGAACAGCATTTATAGGCTATGACCTTGTAAGTACTGTCACCTCAGAGCCAAGCAGTATACTGTGACCCCAGGACTCTCTACGCACGCACTACCGCGGCCTCTGTGCTGTTTGAAAGGAGCCTATTCCTAGTATTCCAGTATCCCACTTTCCTTTTTACTGCATCAAGTTCTCTAAAATATGCCACCTTTAGTTAAAAAAACTGACATTTAGTTATACGTGAAGATGAGAAGCGGCAACATAACTGCAGAGCAGACATTCGACAAATGAATGACCTGCACGACACTATCAGGGAGAAAAGGAGGTAAATGATGGAAAACACAGGAAAAAAAGGATTTCAAAATAATAAGTGTGCATTCCAAATGGCCAATTTTCTGAGAGTTGAACTATTTGAATAACTCATGTCCCTCAATCCAGATCCAAAGATAATATTGCTGCTGCTGAAACTTGGGCTTTGTACTGTAACCACAGTTTATTAATTGTCCTATTTCATTGAGGAAAAAATGCAAAGCCGACAGAACACTGGAGTAACTAGCTGGAAATGTTCCACTACTTCATGGGAATCAGCTTTCCAAACGACTCCTGTGGAGGCCAAAGTCTCAGTCTAGCCAAAACAGCACTAAAGTGTACCTTGATGGTACATTAAAGACCAAATTTTCCCCCAATTTAATTCATTAGAATTTACAGCTTTTCTGTCACCTCAAAAAACATAACATTGATTTCTTTAATATCAAAAAATAATTTCCTAAAATAGATCGCTTATGACTGCTTTCAGTTATTTATTTAAGGTGCATTATGCCAAGTACTGCTTGTATGAAGTCCTGTAAAAGACTGAGTGAATTTCACAATTTTCATAATTAATGTTATTCCTATTTTGTCAGAATATGCTATTAATGTGACTGGTCATCACATCTTATTTTGATGTCTCTCAAAACTTTTTTTACTTTATAAATAAAATATTAAAACATTGATGATATGAAAGAACAGCAAAAATATCTCATCAGTAGGCAAAGTGATAGTTAAATTACTAATCACCAGAGAAATTAAAAACTGCAGCTTAAATAAACCGTATCAGATATTTGGAGGAAATGGAACTACTAAATTGATACTGTTTTTAAAAGTAAAGTTTTGCCACTCCATTGAAGTCACTAGAGAATATCTGAATTCCCCTTCCCCCCAAAAAGGAAGAAAAAGAAGACTGCACAACCACTTTTTAAAATTTATTGTACTCTTTTTGTGTTTTGCTTCATAAATCACATTTGATTCCTATTTTTTACTTTATATTGACATTTTTTATGTTATTATAAACACAGTTTTTAATGGCTGCATTTTATTTCACCAGGTATACCTACCATTATTCACTTAACCACCTCACCATGGTTGAGCACTTCGGCAGTTTTTTTATTTTTAGTGTAAATAATGCATGATGCGTATCTTTGCACATAATGATTTCTCTGATTTTTGTCTTATTTCCTAAGATGCAAGCTCTTAGTGGTCAAATATATAAATATTTTAAAAGTTCATTTTTAAAAGCAAAGTCCAAAAGTCAGTACCAGTGTATACTGTTTCCAGCATCTTAACTGCCCAAATGACAGAATTTTAGAAGTATTTCACTAGTTGTCATTTTGGTTTATATGCTGAGATGATCCCGAAAACCATTAAAAAATGAGTATGTGGCAATAAAGCATTTGTGTACATATTTCAATAAAGCCAACGTTAAGCCAGAAGCCATTAGTCAGAGTCTGATGCCTCAGATACGGAAAAGGACTCCGACCTCTGCTACGCAGCAGCACGTGACAGCGACGAAACTGAATGACTGGCCGGTCGAGTCGACTGGAGGGTGGACCTAGGGCTTGAACACTGTGCTCAGTCTCCACTTAAAAGTCTACACCTTTTTCATTCTAAATTCGGAGTGTGCTATATTTAGAAATACCTTTTTAAAAAGATTTTATTTAGTTATTCTGAGAGAGAGGGGAGGGAGTGGGGGAGGGAGAAAGAGAGGGAGAGAAACATCAATGTGTGAGAGAAACATCAACTGTGACCTTTTGGTTCGAAGGCGGGCACTCAACCCACTGAACCACCCAGCCAGGGCTAGAATGTCTTTTGTAAAAGAGGGGGTTGTGATGGATGGTGTTGCGACTCACTGCTCTGGAGGGTTTAATTTAAAAAAAATCGCTGAACACAAGGGACCATTTTATTGTTTATTTCTTCATCATATCAAAACTTAAAATCCTTATAAAAGAACTGTAACCTTATTTCAGGAAGAGGAAGCTAAGGGACTGTGTTCTCTTTCTCAGTGAGTTCCAGGAAGGCCCAAAATTCTCTTTGGATGTAACAAGTGGTGAATCCCAGTAACTGCCTTGACCCTTTTCAAACGCCTCAGTGCCTTCTCACTGCCTCAACAAAAACTCCAAATTCTTACCCTGATGGGTGTGGCTCACTGGACTGAGTGCTGGCCTGCTAACCAAAAGGCTGCCAGTTCGATTCCTGGTCTGGGCAGATGCCTGGGTTGCCAGCCAGGTCCCCTGTGCGACAGGCAACCCGTTGATGTATATCTCACACATCAATGTTTCTCTCTCTCTCTTTCTCTACCCCTTCCCATCTCTCTAAAAATAAACAAAATCGTTTTTAAAATGCCCCCAAATTCTTTAGGATCTAACACTTGTCTGTCTCTTCAGTTTCATTTTCTCCTTTGTATGTCAGGCATGAATAATAAATTATTTTTGTACCTTAAGTAAAATATGCAGTATATGCCTCAGTATCTTTGTATATACTGGAATATTCTCTCAGCTTGTCTGCTAGTCAGATTCCTTGTTAGCTCAGTCCTCCAGTAGTATACACCGACCCTCACACCCCAGCCCAGAAAGCAAATCACCCCTCCTCTTAGTTATCACTGCACCTTGCACATGTTTAAATCGTTACACTTATCACCCTACATTATAAATTACATGCTCATACATTTGTCTCCCCTATTAGACTTTACGCTTTTTCAGGGAAGTGAGTCTTACTTACCTCTGTAAATAAAAGGGTATTGAAAAAAAAAAAAATAAATAAAAAAAAAAAAATAAAAGGGTATTGAACGGATAAATGAACCTCTATCCTGGGCTTTTAGTTCTACGACTTGACCATTTGATATACATCGAAGTCCACATATTCAAATGTGAACTCATTTTTATTTTGAACCAACACCTCCCGCCGAGCTCTTGTCTCCAATAATGACCCTACAACCAAGCCAGCGGCCATGCTGGAGACCTCTGCAACCCACCCTTAGACAGCCCCCTCCCGTTACTCTCCAGTCAGTCAGAGATCAGCTCCTCTCAGCGCTACCTCCCACATTCCCTGGCCTGTTTCTTTATTTTATTCCCCTTGATAATACCTTGTTTCTACCTCCCACTACTTGATTCTTAGTCCTTTATTAACAGGCAGGCCTGATACTAACCTACTCAGTACTGGGAGTGCAAATGAGAGCTAGACAAGAAATGAGAAAGGCATCACCTTCAGAAGAAGAAAAAGAAAAGGGTTTCCCGGGTGTCCATCCCGAACCCAACTCTGAGGGCAAGCCTGGACTGGAGGGCCGACTGTGCCTTTGTAAAAAGGACCAGTCCTAACTGGACATGGCTCTCGGATGGGCTGCTCAGTTTTCGTCCTGGAAATTCAGAAATTTCCTTTACTTCTCTCCTGGGCTTGATTTCCGGTTTCTTTGTTACTCTCTGACTTCGGTAAAGGGCATCTTTCCTTGCTAAGTAAGGGTGTATGGGAGATGACTTTTGAGTCCTTGCTTCTTTGAAAATGTCATTCCACTTTCACATTTAAATAATAATTTGGCTGGGTATAGAATTCTGTAGTGAAATCACTTCCCCCAAGATTTTTGAAAGTCATCTGCAGATTAGTGTGAGGGACATGGAAGAGAAAAGAGTGGCTACTTGAAAGGAGTAAGATGTTCTCAGAAGAGATTTAGGTTCTCTTAAAGTAGGAAAGTGAAGGAAATGCTTAGATAAGAGTTGAAGACACAGGAATTTTGCTGCTGATTGCTCGTGAGTTCTAGAGAGCAAAGTGGAAAGGTCTCAGGAGTCTGGGAGGAGCAGGAAATGGGAGGAGCAGGAGATGAGGCTGGAATATGGCTGACGGAGCCATATGGGATGAGTCTAAAACGTGAAGGACGATCTGGGATTCTTGAAGCAACTGTCAGGAGTGAGATAAGCAGTACAATGTAATTAATCAAGATGACCTCAAAGCAAACGATAATAACAATGAAGTGAGTAGTGGGGATTGAGGACTAGGGAGCAGGGATTTGACCACAAGCATACAAGTTCTAAAACTCTCATTCCACCCTGGTGACAGGGTGTGGAAGCCACAGGAGGGAACTTTAGAGTTTATTCCCAAAGCACAGAAATTTTTTCGAAGACTCACAATGAGCCAACTATTTTTCAGATAGCAGTGCGAGAAACAAGTTTGCCTCAGTGAGAACTCACAAGAATAAAAGCTAACATTTACCACGGACCTGGCAGTTTACATACATTGTTTTATTTCATTCTCACAATAATCCCAAAGGAAAGCATTATCATTACCATTTCATAGAGGACAAACTAAGTAGAGAGTTTCAAGTACCTTATATGTTACCTCAGCTCCCAGGAAAAGTCCTGATAGGCCCCAAACCTTATATAAAATCTAAAACAGCAGAATTTCATATGAAAAAGTCTTTTATTTTTATAGAGATAAAATTTTCTCTTCACCTTTTTCCCTGCAGGCAAAGAAATGAAGAAGTTATTTTGTAAAGACTTACGATAGCCCTTTCTCTGACCAATGGTTTCTCCCTAAGCACAGTACTCCTTTATGATAGTTCTATGAACTGAGGAAAATACTTAGCTACATGCTATTCTCTCGTATATGTGTATTTTTCAGAAGTCTACCTCCACAGGAAATTTCACAGTGACTGAAGGAACTCAGTCAACAAGACAGGTGCCTCAGTGTGCATGAAGAGCCGCAAAGAAGTAAGTTCATGGACCAAGTAAGCTATAAAAACCAAAGTAAAAGAAGAAAACCAAGGGTTTTCACTTTCATATTATATACCTCAAAGTTACAGAGAACAGTCTCAGAATTTTAAAGTTAAATATAGATGAACTGAAGGAGAACAATATATTTAGCCTTACTTGGAAATCTTCATAAACTGAATGCTACTCCTAAGTTATGAAAATTAATAAAACACAAATTTTAGTTAGTGAAAACATAATTCACATAGTTGATTCAGGCATTAATCTTTTTGGTAGAATCCATAATAAAATAACTTCTTAAGGTGTAGATAACTACCACAATTAAGTAAAAATAAGTTTTGCAGAAAAAAGAATTGAAATTTCAGAAGATGTCATAAAAATTCTAGTCAAGTGGCAGGATTTACAAATATAATTCTTTTAATGCTATTATTCCTGAATTTGGAGTGCCACTGTGAAGAACTTGTTTCTTTGAGGTTACCATTTGCATTGTTTCCTAGTATTTTTATCTGCCTGCAGTTTTCCCAATCCCCTAGAAAGCAGGGGCACACACCTATAGGCTGGATGGCCAAAGGCGTTGGCATAGTTACAGCTTTAAACTATGGGTCAGAAACCGGTTTTGCAAGAGACTCACCTGGAGGACTCGTTAAAAATATATTCCTGAATCCCACCTCAGATTCTTGGAATTAGAATCCCTGAGACTTAGAAATGTCCATTTATAAAAAACAGATATGCAGGTGTGTCTGAGGCCTGGACAGATTTTAGGAAAACAGACTAGAGCTGTGGATTCTGAAGAGTCTTAAGATTCTCACGAAATACCTTTGGGTATCTCTCACCTGTTGCAGCCAGAATAATTCCATGCCTATTTATTTTCGGTATCTCTCGTGCATCTTAAAATGTGCAAACTACAAAACCAGCTGGAGCAAAGTGAATGCACCCATATAAATATTAAACTCCTTACTCTGGCATCATGACTGACCTAACCCAAGACAGAGAGACTACAGAGATAAAAACACCAGGATTGATGGACACAGAATAGCCGTTAGTGCCAAAAGAAAACCTTATACAAGCAGTTCTGTATCTCATATACTGTACTTTTTTATTACAACTTAAAAGAACTTATTCAATACATGAATAAAGTTCTCCAAATGGAAAAGAACATACATAAACACATTAATTACATAAACAGCTGTCGCTTACAAAAAAACTACCTTTTCTAGACTTGCAAGTGAAAATACAAACTAAGTAAAGGCAAAGCTCAGTGACCTCTCCTCCTACGATCCTAAGTCCACCACCCTCACCTCTGTCCGGCACACAGAGAGGAGACAGAGAAGGCAGTGGTAGATCTGGGAAGGTGGGCTCCTTGAGAAAATGATCACCCTAGGGAACAAATGACCAGAACGAACACCTGTCTACTGCTTCCCACAAGCACAAGATCTGGATCCTTGGAACTCCCTTCTGGGCCTTCCCCCGACAGGCTCTCACCCAGAAATCTATGCTGTGCTGCGGGGAAAGGCAGGCAAGAATGCTAGTCTCCCCCTCCCATCCTATCCTCAGATATTCCCCAACACAATCGACTCTATGCATCCTGACCTTCCGAAATTCTCTAGTTCAACCACCCTACCTAATAATAGTGTGTGCCCACCGGAAATGAGGTTTGAGACATCCAGTCTGGCACGGCAATACAGTCTCAAGAGGCTGCTTCATCAAATGAACCAGTAGGTTTTTACTCACCTGTCTGCATACACATACTAAGCAGGAGGTGAACTGAGAAAGAGGCCAGCAGAGCAACTATCAGCAGCATGAAACTAAAATATAAAAGGGTACACAAAAAATTTTTAAGAGTATCTCATTGTAAACACAAATTTTTCACATTTAAATGCTCACGGGGGCTGTCTTTGAGTAGTTGGATCACAATCATTAAAGAAAATAAGAAGATACTTTTCTGTATTTACCAAATTTTATTTAAATGAAAATATACCACTTTTAAACTCAAAAAAGAAATCAGAAAGAAAAAAACTTTATCTAAAGTAAAAACAAGTTTCCCATTTGAGCACCTGTCTGCTGACTGCTCCTTCAGCCATTCCATAGTCTTGCAGCATTCCCTTTTATGACTATTTTTCTTCTTCTAAATCTAAACAAAAGTTTTAGTTGTGAAATCTCATTGTCTTCACCTTTCTGCTTCCTTCCACCCCTCCCCTAGAATGATGTGTGCCTTCCTATCATATCTTTCGTCCATAATATTGCATTAAGACTGAATTTTCCAGCATCTATTAAACACACACACACACATTCACCAACATCCCCCCCCACAGTTAACACACTTCTAATGGCACAGGTTGAAAAATGTACAATGTGGGAATTGGGGTCCTGTCACCAACAATAGGAAAAGAAACCACCTGTACAATCTCCTGCTTATTCTCAGGATGACACTGACAGAATAAGCTTCTACAAAGCTGTCCCCAGTGGAGTCCCCCAACACTTAAAGAAATTCCGTCTTTGTGGTCCATTCCATACTTGCTAATATTCAACAAGTAGCAAAACTGAGAGGTTACGCTTTTCAGTAAACTAACATCAGAGACCTCACAAAGTAACAATTTGGTGTCACCGAATGGGAAGTGTGGAGTATGACAGGACTCGGTGAGCATACTTTCAGTGGCGTGCGTTTGCATGCAAGACCATGGAGTATAAAACATGATTTTTCAAAGGGAACCAAAAATTAAGCCCTGTGATTATATCTTGCCTAAGGTGTCACATACAATTTTAAAGTTTTAAAATTATGGAAGCTTGTGAATATGGGCCATAATAAAAGCAAGTTGAGTCACTTAAAAGTTGGTTTGTTTACCAAGATTCAAAATACCAAACACCGAGGCCCTCCCCTCCCCCTCCCCTCCCCCCCAGGCGGGTTACCTCTGCTTTGGTCTCTCCTAAGCGCCAGGGGCCTTCCTCTGCCCCTGTAGCTTATCTCCTGAGCCCGGCAGCCCAGCCGGCTCACTTCTGCCACCTCTGTAACTTTCTAAATAAACTTTCTCTTATAATTTGAAAAAAATTTAATTAAAAAAAAATAATGTTAAAAAACCTAAATGAGACTGTGTATTTTAAATTTCCCAATAAAATAGGTCTGCTTCTACTGACAAAATAAACGTGTGCATTCTTTTAACCATCATGCTGGATGCTGACGATAAGGCTCAGTTCTAAAGGATTTCAGAGTTTAGTGGGGACACTAACTTGCAAACAAATCACTGTATTACATGATAATAACAAAATGAATATACAAAGTACTGTGGGAACACAGAAAAGCCGGAATGTCTTTTATTTTGGGCAAACTGGCATATGAGCAGAGTCTTGAAAGATGAAAAGGAATGGGCACAGCCCTGGCTGAGTGGCTCAGCTGGCAGGAGTGTCACCCCATACACCAAAAGGTTGCCGGTTCAATCCCCAGTCAGGGCACATACCTATGTTACAGGTTTGATCCCCAGGTTGGGGTGCCTATGGTAGGCAACCGATCAATGTTTCCCTCTTTCACTCTCTCTCCCTCCTTCTCTCTCTCTAAAAAGGAAAATCAGTAAAAATATATCCTGATGTGAGGATTAAAAATATATACCTACTAGGTCTCTCTGGAAAAAGTTCAGCCCTTGTTAACATAATGAGAAAGGTGTGCGTGACATAGATGTGACCTGGCAGTCAAGGAGAGTGGACTGGAATGCACATGCATGAATAACGACAACTTCACTGTACTAGTCAATGAGGGTGGTAGACACCGTTGAGGGAGCATGTGTACTGTGTGGCCATTGCATGTAAAATGACTGAGCAAGTAGAGCAATAAATCTGCATCAAATTCTACATTAAACTTGAACATTGCTCTGCTGAAACTATTTGGATGATGCAGAAGGCCGCAGCTGTGGGCAACAGGTGACGGGCAGCTTCATCACAACAAGGCGCCCACTCATGCATCACATCTTATGCAGAGTCTTTTGGCGAAACATCAAATCAAACCTGTGACTCAGCCCCGCTACAGCCCAGATTTGGTGCCCTGCAATTTCGGGCTTTTCTCAAAACTAAAACCACCTTTGAACGGGAAGGGATTTCAGACCGCCAATGAGATTCAGGAAAATACAACAGGGCAGTTGATGGTGATCAGGAGAACCATGTGAGGTCCCAAGGTGCCTACTTTGGAGGGGATTGAGGCATCACTGTCCTATGTACAATGTTTCAATATAAATATCTTCTGCAATAAATGTCTCTATTTTTCATATTGCATGGCGGGATGTCTTCTGGACAGACTTCGTATATATACAAAAGAAACAGGCATGGAACACGTCTGGACTCAGAAAGGAAAACAAGACACGGGGAGGAGGGGAGGAGTTACACAGAAATAAAAAGATGAGGTACTTTACTTATACTCAGAAAATTACTATTTATGAGTAATCTGCAAAGCTGATAAATTCTGATTCACTTTGGCCAACTTGACACAACAAATAAGTCACTTCTTAAGGTTATAAATGAGTGTGGATCAAGTTGCCATTTTAAGAATTAGACACACTTTTGGATAAAAATATGCAAATTACCTATATAGCACACATCCAAGCTAGCAATAATACAAGACTAGCAGGAAAATGCTAACACCCCCAAAATAATTTAACTTGAAATTGTTAAACACCAGCTCTGGTACTGATCTCCTTTTTCTCATTTCACTATCAAAATGGAAAAGAAAAAGCAATGGTGAAATAAACAACTCACCTAAATCCAAGGATACCAGTATGAGCCATAACATAAGCTAAGCCAAGGATGCCACTTCCCATGATGGCATTCACCAAATTCAACACTGAAAAACCGTATGAAACACCAATGGATCCCGGTCTGTGAAGTTCCTGTAAGCACACAAATTTCATAGTGTTAAATGTTTGGATGATGAATTTGAGTTCCACCAAGAAATGGAGAAAAATCTTCTGCAAACTACAGGCATTGTGTGACACCTTACTTGCTCAATCAGCACTGGCTGGTTTCCCTTCCTTCCCTTCTCACCTCCCACCAGCACAGCTCAAGGACTATAGTTTCCTAGGAAAATCATCTCCCCCAGTACAGGATCTTGTGACTGCAAAAGATTAAGACAGGAGAGAAGTGGGGAGGGGAGGGAGAGCACCCAGACGGCCTCAGGTCACGTGATTACTGAAGAGTCCCTGAGTCACATCGAGGCTGATGCACACAACCATTGCTCTCTAATTACCGGCACTGCAACAATAATTTCTATTCATATATTTAAAGAATTAAGGCCCTGGCTGGCGTAGCTCAGTGGATTGAGCTCAGACTGTGAACCAGGCATCACAGGTTCGATTCCCAGTCAGGGCACATGCCTAGGTTGCAGGCCATGTCCCCCAGCAACCACACATTGATGTTTCTCTCTCCCTCTTTAAAATAAATAAATAAAATCTTAAAAAAAAAGAATTAAGTCCATCCAACCGAGAGGATGGTAATACCTTGAATGACGGTATAATCAGCAATTCATGTTGCTCCGTAGAGGATATCCCTAAAAACACCCTTTCCCAAAATAGCACTTGGGAACAAAGTCCTAGAATCTGCACGGTCTAGGGACTTGAGTTAAAAAGTCAAGTGCCCATTGTACAGGCTTTAGAATCAGGAAAACGTTATGTACTTATTACTGGGCCACCTCCACTCCTGCTTCACCGTTAAGGATTTCTCTATTAGGATGTTTACAGGGCCACAGTGACTAAGTCGAGGAAAGAAAAATTTTGTGACTCTTGGAAAAATCTCACAAGACTGATAGAGGAAATAGGAAGCTGACAAAGATCTCAACAAACAGCAGTAATCTACATAACCCTGGGGCTGCTACTCCAGTCGCGTATGCCGCTGCACCTGTTCCACCTGAGCCTGCCTGCACCTTAGCCAGTTTTTCTTCCTAGGGCACATTAGGCCACTATCACACTCATGAACTCCGCCAGATCGCACCTGAATCTCTGCTGCTGCCTTTGGGCCCCAGGCCCCACGCACCTCTTCCCATGCCATCCTCCTTCTTTTCCCAATCTTATTTGGCAGGCACTTTAGGGAGCTAAGGGGACTGTCCGCGCCAACCAGCTAGGGAAGCCAACTTACGTTGCTTAGCAACGGGCTCAACTCTTCCGCCTCCGCCTCCGCCTCTTCAGGCTGCTGGGAAGAGAGGTACCAGCCCGGCTCCACGTTGATGACCCCCGAGGGCGCCAGCATACTGCTCGCTGGCCGACTACCAGGTCCATCTGCGAGCTACTATCCCAGCCCTCCCGTTGCTAAGTCGCGCCAGAGGCGGAGCTGAGGGCCCGGTCCTTCCGGGTTCCATTACCTTAACGGGACTGGAAGGGAGGGAATCGACGCGACCTGATGACGCTCTCTCCCCAGCGGCGAACAGTGATGATGTCACCCAGGGCCAACCCATCCAGTAGAGACCCTTTTCCGGGCTGCTCCAGAGCATGAGGTGAGGGTACTGGTCGTGAGGCCAGGTGCAGAGGGACACCGCGAATTAGGACGGTGATCTTGGTTAGGTGGCGGCCGCGCTGCCCTTTTTAGATCGCATGGGCTGAGGCCACCTGTCTCCCTGGGGTTGCTCTCCGCCTCGCGCTGCCTGGGCACGGAAACGTCGCGAGGTCGCTCATCATCTGCACGGGTTCTGAGCTTTGGTCCGAGTGCTGGATAGTGAGGAATCTGTTTATTCTTTTCAGAAGCTTTCTGATTAATCCTTGAGCCACGTTTTAGGTGGGGAAATCCGAAACTCATTAAGTAATGTACCAAGCTCACACGGCTGGTTAACTGCTAGACACAATGTGAACCCTGTCTGTGAAGTTTGATGTTTGCTTTACAGGGTTTGGGGCAGAGCCTTTCCTCTTACAGTTACTTCTTTGGCATTCCAGAATGCAGAGTGAATAACTGATACTCTTAATGGCATGTGTATGTAACACTCGGTAAAGTCCTCGTCCTCCAAACACCGAACAGCTCTAGTTGCAGGGTACTTTGTGGCAGTGGAACAACAGTATGTTAACAACAGGCTCTGACGTCAGACCTGAGTTTTAATGCTTGCTCAGCCACTTAACAGCAAGGAGACTGGGCAACTTCACCTACTTCTGAGCTCCAGTTTACTCATTTACAAAATGAAGGTGCGATCCCACACACCTCCCAAGTTGGATGTGTGTGTTAAGCATTTAGCTTAGCATCTGACACGATAAGCAACCACAAGAATATCCTAAGAAATACCGTCATTAATAAAGCCGTAAATATAATAACCATTTCATTTAGAGCTGATCCCTTAACTCGAACCTCAGCCTTCTTCAATTCCAAGTGTATTCTGTGGCAAACTGAGGGTGTAGTTCATTAAGTATAGATAAGGAGGCTGACATTCTGTCCTGGGAAAGATGGTTCAGTTCTCACACACCACTAAAAGTTTTAATTACCAGCATTTAGCAGGTTATGTAAGACAGTATTTAGATTTTCATTACCAAAAACTACTGTGAACATGTAGATTGGTTTGTAGCTTTATGGTTTTTAAATGAATACTTTTTTTTTTAAGGATCTTATGGAGGCCATTTGGATTCTTAAGAAGACCTCTCAAACTGGAAAGCTGTAGAGTAACTGAATCAGAATCACTGATCCAGGAACTTAGCAGAGCACCTAGTATTTTCTTGCTGAATCAAAGAAGAAGATTCTCAACCATGCCTGAAATAGAAACAAGTCAGAGAGATTCAGACTTGTTTTCACCACCCTCTGATGTTCGAGGAATGACAAAACTTGATAGAACAGCTTTTAAAAAAACAGTCACCATCCCGGTGCTTAAAGTGAGGAAAGAAATTGTCAATAAATTGATTCGATCCCTTAAAAGGGCAGCACTGCAGCGCCCAGGCATAAAACGTGTGATTGATGATCCAGAAGATAAAGAAGGGAGACTAATTATGTTGGATCCCTATAAAATGCTTACCAGTGATTCTTTTGAGGAAGCAGAACTCAGTATTTTAAAGCAGCTTAATGTCAGTCCACAGATATCTAAATATAATTTGGAACTAACTTATGAAAACTTTAAGTCAGAAGAAATCTTAAGAGCTGTGCTTCCTGAAGGTCAAGATGTGAATTCAGGGTTTAGCAGGATTGGACATATTGCCCACCTGAACCTTCGAGATCATCAACTACCTTTCAAGCATTTAATTGGTAGGTATGTCTTAGTAATATTCCTGTACTAGAAAGCAATTACAAAATTGTAATTTTAGGGTTTTTTAAGTGCCAAATTGCAAGAGCAGGACATTTTATCTGTCATACTTTAAGCTGGATCTTAAGCTACAAACCCTCTTTTGAGGGCCATTTTGGAATACCCTTTCCAGAGTCATAGCAAGCTTTACGGAGCAGGTCAAGCTTTTGTGTACACAATGCATGAGCATAGATAACACTTGAATCACTTGCTTTGGCAGATTTCTCTGGCACCTTGTCACTTTGGTACACAGGCCTTATTAAGCCTCAGGACTATGTTGAGTGGTGAGTTTCATACATTTGAGTGTTTTATAGTAAAAAATGCAGGACAGTGTTTATTCAGACTTTCATGGATTCAACTACCTGAGCCTCTTCTATCAACACCGTACTTTGTTTTCTAGAAGCTCTGAGTCTTTCGGGAACAGTGCTTGCATATGTTGTACCGCTACAGCTGCAGGATTGAGCCTGGACCCTTCATTCTTTGGGATAAAAGAGGAGTACCAACTAATCAAAATTGCCCTTGTCCTTGTATGAATGTTTGATGTCCATGCATTCTCAAGATTAATTATCTTAATGTAGAGTAATTGTCAGAACTTCTGGGAATTATTTTTCAGCTTTAAATACAGTGCTCAGTATTTTGCATGAGTAGGATTTCAGAAATAGGCTGTTACGCACTTCCTTTGTTTTATTGATGGAAAGGACTGATAATGCATAGTGATAACATAATAAATACTTAAGCAGATCCTTGTAATTATGATGGGGTGCAAATGTCAAGTCTAGGCTTTCCTATGACTTATGGCCTGTCGTAACTCGAACATTACGTTTGTGAGTCCTGTTTTCTAAACTCTCTTTCATAAGGGGGCACTCACAGAAGAAAAGTGAAACAACTTCACACAGTGGCAATTTTTAAACTTTTATTATAGACTTTCAGAATAGGTTTTTTTAAAATTTGATTCGTTATTTCAAACTAACTTAAGTACTTTCAAAATTGAGTTCTGATACCTGAAGCAGAACAGGATTAAAACAATGATCGAATAGAATTTATTGATATCATATTCAAAATCAGGTATCTAATCGGAGAAATTAGACAAATTTCAGCATACCTATATTATTGAGTACTTTTTACTAACTTACAAATCAAGTTATTTTTCCTTATGCAGTGAGATAGCATGTAGATTCTTACTGACTTTTTAACTGCTGACATAAAAAGTAGACTTTGATTAAAGGGCATCAATATATCATTTCTGGTGTATTTATTACCTTTGTAGCTTTTTCGGCTGCGGCAAATATTTGACAAAAAGAACAATGTAAGTAAATGAAAATTTTATCTAGTTGAAAACATTATTTTGCTGGTATATATTTTCAAGGTGGAGGCCTGTGTTTCAAGTACAGGGTAAAACAAACATTTGGTTTGAAACCAGTGGCTACAGGGCTGGTGTTTTCTGAGACCATTTGTTGCCAAGGTCCTTATAGCTCTTTCTGTTCTTTACCAATTCCCTGTGGTCTGCCTTTTGCTTACTGTAGTATTGGTACATTTGAGATTTAGTAAAAAACATGGAAAAATATTAGGTAGATCCAAACTCCTCAAAACTGTTTCCTTAAAAATGTACCATACACTTTTTGTGTGTTTGTATTGAAGGCTGTCAGACATTAATTTTAGTAATCTGTTGAATTTTTAGAATTGCATGCCATTTTACGCAGACCTGATGCAGTTTTTATCTGTAAACAAAAAAAAGCTCATATCCATTTTGTATTTACGGTTTTAGTTTTTCTTTTGCCACCAATAGGCAATATTTGTTACAAATTCTCATCTTTTCTTTTAGGCCAAGTTATGATTGACAAAAATCCAGGAATCACCTCAGCAGTAAATAAAATCAACAACATCGATAATACATACCGAAATTTCCAAATGGAAGTGCTATCTGGCGAGGAAAACATGATGACCAGGGTATGGAGTATTTCGTTGTCTCCTAGTATATTAAGACTAATGTTTAGAATCAGAATAGAAGACAAAGATTAAAATATTTTTAACAACCACTATTCAGTATGTGAGAATGGAGCACTTACTTATACAATTGATGGGAGTTCAAATTTGATATATTCAGGAAGAATGTATGGTAATACATTGCAATTTTGAATAGGTGTGTCCTTTGACCTAGCATTCCAGTTATAGGAAGTTATACCAAGGATATAATTAAAGAAAACTGTAATGATGGATATACTGGGTTCTTTGCCATTATTTTTATATTAACAAAATAAATGAATGGAGTTCATTAGTAGAGAATTGATGAAATTCTGGCATAACAGTACAATGGAAGTCTATCAGTAAAGGTTATCTAAATCCATACTTATTAGAATTGCCATTCACAGGTGAAACAACAAAGAAGCAAGAATATAACATAGTTCCATTTTGACTAAATACCTGTGTAAATATGCACATACATCAGAATGTTAACAATAGGCATATTTTTATTTGCTGTAGTTATTGGTGACCTTTGTTGTAATCTTTGTATTTTTCTACTAACTACATATTTCTTTTATAAGAAAAACACATGTATTTCAAAGAAAAATAATTTAAAATAAATAGGAACAGATTCCTTATATAAGACACTTTTCTACTGCTCTACCACCAAAATTCTCTGGAGTGCTAGATATAATAAATTTTTTTAAGCTAACAATCTTAGATAATGATGTGCCAACATTGTGTGAAATTCTGTACCCAAGCTAGAAAATAGGCTAATCTTCCTTTATAACTTGACAAAAATTTTAATAACAAAGGCCACTCTTAAAATGTTACATATCTTTGATTTTATTTATTTACTTTAATATTTTATTTCTTTGTTTTTAGAGAGAGGGGAAGGAAGGGAGAAAGAGAAACATTGATCGGTTGCCTTTTTCACACTCCCAACTGTGTGATACATCAGACCCGTGACCTTTCGGTTTGCAGGGCAACGCCCAACCTGCTGAGCCAAAACCAGTCAGGGCTGTTTCATGTCTTCTAAACAGGACTTTGTTAAACTCAGAACAGAGTTTATTGTATGCATAGCAATTATTTTTTAAGATTCTTGGCTGCACAAATTCAAATGCATATTATTTTAAGTATAATATTATTTCTCCGTAACTTAATAGTATTAGAATGTTGTTAGGTTGGCTAAAAAGTCCATTTAGGTTTGTCCATAAAATGAAAGACATTTTTCATTCTCATCAGTAACTTCATTGATTTGGATATTTTGAGTATGTCAGCCATTTCCCACATGGTATAACGTTAGTTGTTCTCAATTAATGTCTTGATTTGATCGCTATCAACTTCAACTGGTCTGCCCAACTGTGAAGAATCACCCAGCAAGAAATCTCCAGCACGAAACTTCACAAACCGCTTTTGACACGTTCGGTCCCAGCACCTTCTCCGTAGACCGCACAGACCTTTTTTTGTATTTCAGTTGTGTTTTTACCTTTCTTGAAATAATAAAGCATAATATGCCAAGAATGTTGTGTATTTTCTTCCATCTTCAATATTAAAATGGCTACCCCAAAATTCACCAATTTTGATGTTTTTTTAATGCACGCTGATACGACAGCTGTCACAATGCAGTCTAACAAAATTGATTCCATTGAAGTTAAAGATAATTAAACACTACTAAAGCCATTATATGGCTGGAGAAAACCAAATGAGCTTTTTGGCCAACCCAATAAAATACCATTTATTACACACTTACTGTTAGGCCCTGAGCTAAACACTTGAAATGCAACAAATCTTAAGCCCACAACACAATGATGGTTGTTTTTAATATCCTCTTTATGCAGATGAAGTAACAAGGAATGACTGGGCAGGGTGTTTGGAGCCAGACTTCTGACTCAAGTCCATTTATGGTCTTTCCCGTGTACCAAACCCCCACTGCCTACTACTTGTGTATAATGTCTGAGGCATGTAAACCCTTCGGTAATACCAGTGTTTACTTCAGCTGGCATTACGGCGTACCCTTGGTCATGCTGAGTGAGCATCATGCATGTTCTTCCCCTGGTACTGACTCTTAGGGGACAGATAACAACATAGTCATCCTTAAGAGAAAATCTAAAAGTTCTGAGAAACTTCCCTAATTTTATGAATGTCTTACCATTCACTCCCTAAATCATAATGTGTGTTCTTAGGACATATTTTATACCTAATAATTTTACCATAAAATAAATGCTAAAAATTAGTATAATTTCTGTGATCCAAATAGCATTGGACTTTACAGTTAAATAACATTTAACTTTAGGACTCATGCAAAATTTAAATACTATATGTGTATATTGTGAGTAAAATGATTCCCAAAAGTGAATTTGGCAGAAATTAATGCTAACTAAGGGAGTGAGGTATCAAAGACAGCATGAATTAAATTGGAAGGATTAAATTAGATCTGTGCCTCACTTTAAGGACCTTAAAAGAGAAAGTAGACAGGAGATTTCAGGAAAAGCAGTCACAAGATATATTTAAACCTCCCAGGTTATACACCCAGAAAGACTTAGTTAGTAGAATCATAAGGAAACATTTCCAACTCTGGAACCTTAAAACGTTAATAATATCACCATGGCATCTGATGTGGTTAAGCGAGGGGGTGGGGAGTGCCATTTACAAATATGGAATTAACACTCATGAAAGCAGATGTAGAATATATGTCTACCAGATTTATAGGACTTTCTGGCCTTTGATTTTTTTATGAATTAAAATTAGGAAAGGAGACAATAGGAGAATGATTTGTTCTATACACTGATTTTGTAGACATGAAACTTGCAAAGTCCCAGTAACTACCTAAAAACATAGCAAAATATCTGAATATTGAATGATACATGACACATCTATCATACCTCCCTCTTACAAACAAAACAAAATAAGGAGGAAAGCTTGTTTACTGTGTGCAAGTGCTGTCTGCAACTTAGCTACCTACCAGGAAGATAAAAGTCGTGTGTTTCAAATCACAGGTTTTTTTCCTCTCCTTCAGGTCAGCCAGTCCACTGGCCTATCTGAAAAATTCCTCATGTGATTTGGGAACCATTTCATGGCCCTTTAGGATGGATGAGATAGGGAACCACTTGACTTTGAAAAGATGACGTCTCATGAAAAAGTCTAATGCAGGATATTAACTGGCCTCAAGTACAGCATAAACACCAGAATTCTAATTAAAATGCCTTTAAATGCATTGTTATTTGCTCTTAACAGTGTAGTAAATTGAAATATGTGTCTGTGCATGGGTGCATCTATCTGTAGCAGCGGCTGTGATTTTAGAGTAGGCAGATTAACCAAGAGCTTAATGTGTTTTTCAGGTTCGAGAAAACAACTACATCTATGAATTTGATTTTTCAAAAGTCTATTGGAATCCCCGTCTCTCTACAGAACACAGCCGCATCACAGAACTTCTCAAACCTGGAGATGTCCTGTTTGATGTTTTTGCTGGGGTTGGGCCCTTTGCCATTCCAGTAGCAAAGAAAAACTGCACTGTATTTGCCAATGATCTCAATCCTGAATCCTATAAATGGCTGTTGCACAACTGTACATTAAATAAAGTGGAAAAGAGGGTAAAAGTCTTCAACTTGGATGGGAAAGACTTTCTCCAAGGACCGGTCAGAGAAGAGTTAATGCGGCAGCTGGGACCGCTGTCACAAGAAAGAAAACACTCGGTGCACATTGTCATGAACTTACCAGCAAAGGCGATCGAGTTTCTCAGTGCCTTCAAGTCACTTCTGGATGGGCAGCCGTGTGGCAGCGAGCTCCTTCCCACAGTACACTGTTACAGCTTTTCCAAAGACGCCCATCCTGCTGAGGATGTGCAGCAACAAGCTGAAGCTGTATTAGGCATTTCCTTGGATACATGCAGTTCAGTTCACCTGGTGAGAAATGTGGCCCCTAACAAGGAAATGCTGTGCATCACCTTTCAGGTCCCTGCTGCTGTACTCTACAAGAACCACACCCTAAAGCTAGGTGAGCAATGTCTGGGACATTAAACTACAATACCTTTCACATACCGTTCTTAGTCTATATGTTATTATTAGGTTTGGAATAGGTTCAACTAATTCTAGTTAGATATTTCAGTTTAGGACCCCTTGCCATTTGTGACTAGCTTCTCCCAATGTAACAAATTTTAGTATGTCACACTGTTCAAAGTATGAGATTATTTCATTAAAATAATAAATCCACAGGAATGTTACTATTTCATATATAAGTTGAATAGATTAAAAACCTTTAAAATGCCTATATTATTTGCTTTTTTAAAGTATTCTCAAATGCTAAGTATCTTATCTGATACAGGTTTTCTCATTTGTTACAGAGAGTCATGAAGACCTTCCACCTCTTAAACGCCAGAGGACAGACAAAGCCTTTTCAGAAGAAAAAACAATGGTTTAAATCACTTATTAGAAATGTTTTCACCATCTCCCCACTAGATTGTTATGTAGTGAAATATAATTTGTATGATTTCATAAAATTTTAGCATTTAGTTACCTTAGTATTGAACCGTTATATTTTACCCATGCTAGCTTATAAATCAAGGGTTATCAAATTAAAGTTTAAATGAAATAAGTCTACTAAACATTTTTATTAGCTAAATTATGCTATATAACTATCATTTTATAATCTAAATTATTTAAATAAGTTTAAATATGTCTGTCTCTTGGGAGAGTAGACTTTGAAGGTAGGGTAACTGCATGCCAACTAGGAAAGCACTAATAATAACACTTTGCAGTTTTCCTTAGCTAAAGACTGTAGCTAAGTTGTATGTGGTACTCTTGTCTGGTATCACTATAAAAGTGATAACCATTAGATCATTCAGATCAGGGACAAGCACACCATGCCTGGCAGGGCAAATCATGAGCCGACAGATGTTACAAATAACCGCTCAGTTCTTGTTTACCTGAGGCATCGATACTGAGTTTGAAGTTTCTAAAGAATTAGCCCCTGAATACTCTGCATGAGACACCTACCAGTGAGTATTTTCAAAGAAGTTGAGAAAACTAACTCTGTACAATAGGATCTGCTAAGACGTTCTGATGGTGGTAAAACCTAGTTGGAGAAATGTACAAAGCTTGTGAAAATGTGAGGTGTCTAAAACCTATGCTTATTCACCATCTCACCAGCAAGTACCTTATAGAAAACTTTTTAATCTATCATGTTACTGAACCAGTAGCGTCCAATGGTAAACTTCATTTGTTTTCATGGACTCGAACCATTCTGTAGTTCTTGGATTTTGTCAGAAGTTGAGGCTGAATTTCCTGACTTGCTTGATTTAAATTTGCTTTGCTTAGCAATTATGAAGTTTGATTGCAATTTTTTTTTGAGATCAGGGTCAAGAAGAACCAACCTTAAACACTATTCTTAGAACACTGAACAGCTTTAGAAATCAGCTTTTGCTAAAGGTCACAATATTCCTTAAAGATTTAGCAAACATAACGTGAAAACACACGGCAGTAGTCACTGCAGCAGATGTCTGAGTCACAGAATCCTGTGCTGTGCACTTCTCATGCTACCAACTCATCCTAAGACAATGAAGCTTCCCCCTCACACAAATTAGCAGTGGATATACTTTCTGTGTTCAGCATTGTGGGGACCATGGTGCAAATGCAAAGGAAATTTCCCTATTTCAAAATACATTCAGCTGCAATAGAGCTTCCATCTAATCTTCAATTGAAAGTCAGTGATGCTCTATGTAATGACATCTAAAAACTAGACACCAAGGGATAGTAAGAGTTTTACAGATGCCTTCCAAGTGATGAATATGCTTAGAATCACACGCTCCGGATTGGTGTCAGCAGCAGGCGGCACTGTCTGTGTTGAGAGACCTTTATGCAAAGGTGAAGGGTGTGAAATCTCATCGCAAATAACCATGAACAGGTGCGAGTTTACGGTTGACTTTAATGGGAAGACACATTTAGACCCCGATTAAAGGGAATGTTATTCCTCAAAAAAGACATTACAAAAAATATACTGTTATATTTGGAATATTGTTAATTTAAAAAAACTGTACCAATTAGTCTCTTGTTATGTAAGTGCTCCCACTTGAGTGCCCTCAATTTTGCCTCTTAGCCCACAAAGCCTAAAATACGTACTGTCCAGCCTTATAGAAAGTTTGAGGACCCTTGATCCAAGTCATGAATTACAAACTCGAATGGCTTCAGAGGCCAGGCAGGTAACATAAATAGATGAAGACAATAAATAATAAAAAGTAGTAGGGAAGTAATGAATTGGAGTCTTTATTCCTTATCTAAAGGCGCTTTAAACTGTTTGAAATTCAACCCAGCCTATCCTCTGCAAGAGCTTGAGGGCTAATTCAGCCAAGGATTGCTAGTTTGGGACTTATTTTCTTAACCTCCCTGCCCTCCCAGGGAGAAGTAAGCAGGTCAGTGGTCAGCAAACTTTCTGTAATGGGCCAGATAGTATCTTGGGCTTTGGAAGCCGTAAGATCTGTAGGTTCTCACTCTTCCAGGAGTAGCCCAAAGGCAGCCACAGACAATACATAAACACTATGTTCCAAAAAACCCTCTATTTATGGACACTAAAATTTGAATTTCATACGCATTTCACATGTTAAAAAGTTTATTAATCCTGGCTTTTTTCAAACTTGAAAAGAAGGTGACACACTTTAGCATACAGAGCATACAGGAGCAGGCAGCAACTGGGTTTGTCCAGGGGTCAACAGTTCCCCCTCTCCTCATCTAGATGAAGAGAATTAATCTGCAAGTAGGAATAAAATTTTCTTCTGGTACTGTACGTAGAGTGTGGGTTCAAATGGTGTTCTGATTTGTACAAGTGGTAAGATTCCTGCCTCCATTTAGTCATGCCTCAACTAGACAAAATATGCAGCATACAGATGTAAAGATAACACAATCCTTGCCTAAATGCTTCTATTAACATTTTAACCCCTCCTCTCTTTTCCCTCAGGGTGGATAAATGAACATGTCATTATTTCATTATTTAAATCTATGCCCTCCCTAGAGGTGACACTTGGTAACTAAATTCTTAATGGATCCACTAGAAAATCACAGATAGAAAGCTTATCAGATACCCTGTTTGAATTTTGTTAATTTTTGATGAGTTTTGTGTGGCCTTAATTTGAAATGATTATCTGACCACCTGTTGACATCCTAAAGACTACTTCTAAAAGAAGCTTAGGTCAAATATTTGTTGAATGAAATTAAGGAATATTGAGTAAAAATGCATCCTAACGAATGATATAAGTATATTTAGTGCCATTCCTATCTGCTTAAATAGGAGTGTGATAGTTAATAACCATGTTCTACATAAAGAATTTCTTTAAACTCCTCAAGGAATTCAAGGTAATTTAATTGATGTCATTTATATCATAAAAAACTAGATACTTAATCTATAAAATTTCTTGCAGTCTTAAGAAGTTTCCTACTCAGACTTGATTTTACAAAGGTATCAAGGGAGGGAGTCTGACAGTCATCTCTGGAGTTTGACTGCTTGGGTTCAAATTCAAACTCTGCAAGTCACTTACCCTTCCTATGGCTCAGCTCCTCTATCTGTTAAAGTGGGGAAAATAAGACCAGCACTGTTGTAAGGATTAGAAAACGCACAAAGCAATAAGCATGGTGCTTGACATATGCGCAGTAGCTGGCTGTTCTTATATTTCTGTGCTCGTGTTCTAAAATGTTAAAAGACTTAATTCATGTAGTTGAAAGACTTGTACAGCCTTTTGTCTCAGAGGGGAAATCACTGGAAGAATAGGGAATAACCTCATCAATTTAGAATACTTCTGTTATTTAGTCAATTGCTGTCATTAGGTTATCTTTCACCATTCCTTTTGATCTAATACAGTCATTTAACAACTTCTAATTCTGCCTATTGAACAAAACATGGCAATAGTACAGGTGAAATATTTACAAATGTATAAAAGTTTTGGACTTTATTTGCCAAGTCAAGTGCAGGCAATTCCCACAATAAGAAGGTAGGCTCAAAAAGTCTCAAAGCTTTTAAACTATGCCATTAATTAGTTAATTCCATTTAAATATGTAATGCAAGGTATTGAGAACTAGCAACAGTGTTTATTTTTAAAAGACTGGATACCTAACTTTGGCAGCTGAGTAGAGCAAAGCATTAGTGCTATGTCTAAAATTCTCCCTGTTCTTTGAATAGATTTATACATTTTACTGAAAATGCTAATCCTGATTTGGGGAATACCAGTAGATATATAAATCTAGACTTAAAAACAAAACAAAAAACCTGTTACCTAATTCTGGCTTTTTACTAATTTGTGTATATGACCGTAGCCTACCCAATTATGCGATGCCTCGGTTTTCTCAATTTTCGAAGATAGTTGGAAGTACTGTAACGTTGAAGATGCACTCCTGAAGTTATGCCTGTTTATCAGATACGATGGACTTGTTAAATAAGGATATCTCAACCTAATGTAAGCATCCTTGTTTCACATAACTTTCCACCCACAAAATTAACATCTGTTGTAATGGAGATTTGATAGGAAATCCCTTAATTTGCTTGAGAAACTCTGACCCATACCCAGTGGCCTATGTAACAGAGTAATGGAAGGTTGAGATCCTACAAATATCCATCTTATCCACATCTAAACTCTTCAAACAAAATCATGGATATACCGAAAGCCTTTGAAGTTTCAGCAGAAACTACATCAGAGTCTCATAAGGAAATTTCATTTAAAGTGTATCCATTCCGCAGTCTCCAGGGTTTCATCATAAAATGAGTTCACTTTTGAGGTAAAAGGCTTCATTTAAGTATTAAATTTTTATTAACTTACTTCTTTGCATTTGTCATTAAAACGGGTTAATACTCTTCGCTAGTTTATCCTGAGTGTGGTTCACAGCTGGAAACCTTAACCTTGATCAAGGTTTGTCTCACATTCCACTGCTCAAAACAGGCACTGAGTCCCTAATATTAAGAGAGTGACATTATCACGGGTCAGGTTTTACTTGCCATAACCTGCTGGTAGAAGGAAATATATCCACTTGTCTGAACTAGTATTAAGAAGACATTGGGAGGGGAAAAAAGGAACATTTTATGAGAAGAAATAATAGACTTGCATATTAACACTAAATGTCGTATTCAAAATGGCATTTTATAATGTGTTCAAGTGAAATACTGTAATAAGAGAAAAACCACAAAACTTAACATAAAGTCTAGCTTTATTTTTAAAAAGATTTTACAAGCCTGTCAACCTCAAATATACATGGGTAAATTATTCATATCTCCCATCAGATGAGGCTTCCAGCTATAATCCCTCTCAAAAAAAATAAGTAAAAAATAAATCTTTTTCCATGAATATTTATCCACTGCATTGCTCAGCTTAGTTCTGAAACAGTCTCTCCATAAACACCTTCACGCAGCTGCTGTGGTGGGACTGTGGTGCAGCTGCGCATGGCTGCAGTTTTACAAGTTTGCTTTGCTTCTGCAGGCCCCCTCGTTCTGCCCCCACGTCCAGATCTTACAGAGCAGGAGTAAAGGCTAGCGGGCCTGCCAGAAAAGCCCGCTGAATGCGTCCTGCAGCGCTCTGTGACAGGCCAGGGAAGAAGTGTAGCCTCCAGCGAGGTCCTGTGGAGAGGCAGCTCTGACGTGGTTCAAATACCTGAACAAAAGAAAACAAAACAAAAAAATGGAGCGTTGATACAGAAGGCACATAAAAGTTGGTGACATTTTTTAAAAGCAGGAGTAAAGCTGTGGACTGGA